>JARQOC010000005.1:70489417-70561955 GCA_033576535.1 Allobates femoralis | reverse complement strand
TTTCCCCCTCCCATATACTAATGTGCCACAAACAGGAAGCCTGTACAATGGAAAGTAACTTTGAAATGCTTTTTTTTTTTTTTTTCAAAAATGTGGCTTACCTTTGTTGTATCCTCCTTAAAGCAACGTGTTCCTAAATTGTCTGTCAAAGACTTCACCTTATTATAGCTAAAGAAGAATGGTATTGAGCAATGACATAACTTAAAGCTCATGGGCCCCAATGTAAAAGCTCCAATGTGGCCCCTAATTATTGCAACTCTTCAAAAGCATTAGTCTTCTTCCATAGGTCAAAGGGACGTTTGAGGCCTCCGATGTTTCAGAGATATTGTAGCCTCTGCATCTATTGTACTTACACTTCTGGCATTAGAAATTGTCAACTTGAAATAGTTTTGTTCTGTCTTGAGGTCATCCTTGAATCTTTCTTAGCCATCTAGGTTACTTTTATTAGCTTTTATTGTTTTTTTTATTAGATCAACTGAGCACGTCCCGTCACTGGTGGGGGCTGAGAGGAGAGTGAAGTGTGATCTGGGCATGCGTTCATGACTGCTGTCACTCATAGAGAGCCAGCCCCACCAGTGACATGCTCTGCTCAGTTGGTCCGATTCCAGTCTCCAGAACGGAAGGCTCAAAGCTACAACAACAAAAAAGGTATTTATGAGCCTCTTAGAGGTAAACTTACAGGAGCAGGGTAGGTAGCAGAAGTATATTGGTAAAGTGTTAGTTAGGAAGAGTTAGAACAAAAGAAAGGGGTCACATTAGTAGGGGAAAACCTCTTTAATCACCGCATGGCGGTAACATTTGGAGCTTGTATAGTAATGCATAGGCATGCTATCATACATACATTAATTAGTGCTTTTGAAGAAAAAAAATGATGTGTACTGCATCTATGGAGAAGAAAGGAATGATTCACTTGTGTGCAGAAATCAATGTATTACATCCAGCCGGCTCAAAGAACCTAAGTCTGTTTATTTCCTACTATGGTTTACTGTTGTGCAGTGCAATTAAATGAGCCACAAATGTTATACTTAAAGCCTAAATTTTAGCATTTAGTTTCCCGGAGACATTTCCTTAATAATCAACTCTGTATATTACTTATAATTATTATTATAGTAGAGTAAAGTGGCTATCAGCATAAAAAAAAGAAAAAGAAATCTCCCCGAAGTGTGATGTATACAGAATCATTTTATTGCGGGAGATGTTTAAATTCTAGAGTGTCAGAGGACAGGATTAACAAAGCCGAGCATTCTCCTGTGAAAGCCAAGGTATTAATCATCTCCCACTACTGAGACATTGCCAGCTCCATAATATTCATGGACGCAATTTAACTTTTTCTATACTGCCATTTGTCAGTTGGAATAATTATAGTAATTGATTTACGACACATTCGCCACCAACTCATTTTCTCCTCAGATGTGTGAGTTTAAGCATTTGTACGTCAGGAAAATAGGAGCCTGGAGCTATGGAAATGGCAGATAAATATCAAAGCCTTATCAGCATAACTAACGAGATGTGGATGGTGATGAAATGTTTTCTGCTTGGACTGTCCTGTCTGTATGGTACGAGACAGCTATGTATGGTAAAAACAAGCTAAAAAAACATGAAAGACACCGAAAATGTCATCATAGTGGTAGAATCAGCTGTAAATGTTGTAACGGGTCATGTTAGAATATGGGTTTCTCACGCGCTTGTTGGTTGTCGAAGTAGCAAAAGGATGGGTTCCTATTTAAAAGATCATTAGGTTTATTCAGAGCTTAATAAACCAGGCAAAGAAACATAAAGAGGAGCCTTCCTCTGTCTTTAAAGGAATGTAGATACACACAGTATTACAGTCCAATAACTCAGATACACCCAGGTTCACATACACTTCTCCTGAATCCTTTATCCAAGTGGAGGTATCCCAGTCTCCTCTCCTTCTGGGAGTCTGCTGTCTCCAATGGTATACACACGGTTTTCAGGTCTGTTAATCTGTCAGGAGCTCTGGCATGCTCACTCCACACACACATGGTCTCTCCACCATCTCCTTCCAGCCAGTGTGGTCCATACAGGCCCTTACAACACTGAATCTGTTCACTTGCAGGACCTGAGAACACACAGCCTGTCCACTTGCTAGAGACTATGTGAGCCAACAGCAGAGACACTAAATCACATGAGATACACACATGGGAGGTATGTGGTTTGCAAGATCCACCCAGCATTCTGGCTAACCTGTAAAATCAACCCTTCTTACACAAAACAATATTCCCGGAACTACAAGTCCCAGTGAAACAATTTGGTTTTACATAGCAGCAGACCTCCGCCTGTGCGACACATACTGGCCATTTATAATATAGCCGGTTGCTACCTCACAATGTGTAGATAAAGGTGCCTGACTCATATATATTGTGCTTATATTACACTCTGCTCCCCCCTCATCACCTCTTCGCACAACCGAGTCCAGGACTTCTCCCGGGCATCTGCCTTACTCTGGAACTCCCTGCCCGAACACGTCAGACACTCTCCTACCCTGAGAAGCTTCAAGTGTCACCTGAAGACTCACCTATTCTGTCAAGCCTACAACCTGCCATGAGACCCAGGCGACCGCCCCATACCTGACATTCCCCCATCCTACTGTATCCTAACCCGCCCCTCTTAGGCTGGGGTTACACATAGAAGTCCGTTTTTGGAAGTGATTTTCATCACCAATCCGTTTTTTATAGGGTGCTTTTTGAGCCTCCTACACCCCTGAACGTTTTTGGACTTAGTCATTTTTTCATTATTTTTCCTTAAAAACGCATGTGCGTTAACGCATGCGTTAATGCAAGTGGCTATATATGCCATGCGTTAACGCATGCGTTTCCCATAGGGCCCCATGTTAAAAAAACGCATGCGTTTTTTAACTGATGCCAAAAACGTTGCTAGCAGCGTTTTTGGCTCAAAAACGGACAGAGCAAGGTTTTGAGGTCCAGAAAAAAACGGACAGGGTGTTTATTACATCCAATCCATTTTCTGTCAGCTTTTGGACTTAGAAAAAAAAATTAACAAAAATGAAGCCAAAAACGGACCAAGGGCTCATGTGTAACCCCAGCCTTAGACTGTGAGCCCTCGTGGACAGGGTCCCTGCCCCTCCTGTACCTGTACGTCCTGATCGCCTAGATTTAGTGTACTTGTTCTTGTCTCCCTCATCCTCATGTAAAGCGTCATGGAACCTAATGGCGCTATATAAATAAATAATAATAATAATAATTCCCTACTACAGAGAGCATTATTATAATAGTTACCCCCCCCCCCCATGTTGCTGGTATTCTAGTGTATTGTAATTTTAAGTTTTATCACAAGTATAGTAGCAGGAGAACTTTCCAAGGTCATATGGGTGCTCCACTGCTTCATACCCAATAAGCGTTTGGCTGGAGAACACTATTAATACTAGAAATACCCTTTACAGATAAAATACAATGTCTACTGTGAGGTGATGAAGCAAATCTCATTCTTTGTGGTTGAAGATATGTACTGGCTCATCAGCGATATAGATGTGCTTAGCTGTGTCCATATAAATTTAACACTGTACTTGTAATTTGTCAAGTTTATTATTATTATTATTATTATTATTATTATTATTATTATTAAGTTTATTGTCTACAAGAATTGCCTGCAATAATGTTGTTACTTGGCCACCAAGGGCTGATGTCTTATTGCTCATCTGTGCAACACACGGGTTTTCTTCAAGTCATGCAAGTTAAGTACAGTATATTTGGTGAGTGAATTAGTGTTGGTCGTTCTCTCACTCGTGACTTTGTTATATCCTGAGGAAACTCCCCCCCCCCCCATGTAGGGCTTACATTACCACTTTGATGATTATTTCAGCTAACGCGCTATAAAAAAATATCTGATTTAACAGTTATAACCATTGGCCTACAAATGGGTTTAGGTGGGGAATGGATGCATAATCATTGCAGCACACTTTAATGAATTACACATACTAGATTGGTTTTTGGAGAGTTTTCTATACCCATAATTCAAGTGCACATCATTTTGGTCATTTTGTCTCACACTTCAAGACATATACATGGTAGCTATATCAAACAATAACTATTGTGCAGTTCTGGTATACATATGGTTGAGAGCTACAGCTTAATAGTGTATGGGATGTATGGAGGGTTCAGTATCCACTTCCCCCTTCTAATACACCAGTACACTGATTATCATCTCAACTCTATTATACAATATACTTAGCAACATAGCGATTGTGCCCCAGCTTACCCATGTCAGATGCCAAGGTGTAGAGATGACCACTAGGGGACGCCCCAACGCGTTTCCCTGAATGCTTCCTCAGGGGGCATGTTTGACTTTGTCTCCCCCATCCTAATATACCCCCCACCACCCCTCCCGCCACCTGTTTCCAATTCGCGCTGCTCCACGCCGCAGATGAGCGGCCGCGCCGTCCCGAGCGGCGGTTTCCGGCATTCACACACCGGAAGTACGTCATATGACGCTCCTTCCCGTGCAATTGAAGCCTTTCACCGCAGCCCGAGGCAGCGCGACCGCGCATGCGCGGTCCGCAAACGCCATACTTGTAGAGGGCAAAGATGCCCATCTCTCCTGTATATACGCTCTAGGTTAAATATATACTTTAATGGACACTATACACCTATGGCATCTCATTACATACCGGGTATATCACCGAAAGTGAGTCCACATGTATGTATTTTATATATATATGGATACTATATGTCATATGACGTACTTCCGGTGTGTGAATGCCGGAAACCGCCGCTCGGGACGGCGTGGCCGCCCATCTGCGGCGTGGAGCAGCGCGAATTGGAAACAAGTGGCGGGAGGGGTGGTGGGGGGGTATAATAGGATGGGGGAGACACAGTCAAACATGCCCCCTGAGGAAGCATTCAGGGAAACGTGTTGGGGCGTCCCCTAGTGGTCATCTCTACACCTTGGCATCTGACATGGGTAAGCTGGGGCACAATCGCTATGTTGCTAAGTATATTGTATAATAGAGTTGAGATGATAATCAGTGTACTGGTGTATTAGAAGGGGGAAGTGTATACTGAACCCTCCATAGACTATTAAGCTGTAGCTCTCAACCATATGTATAATGGAGTTTGAGATATCAGTGTACTGGTGTATTAGAAGGGGGAAGTGGATACTGAACCCTCCATACATCCCATACACTATTAAGCTGTAGCTCTCAACCATATGTATACCAGAACTGCACAATAGTTATTGTTTGATATAGCTACCATGTATATGTCTTGAAGTGTGAGACAAAATGACCTTAACCCCTTAGTGTCCTCTTATCCAGATCCATGTAAAATTTACTATTTTTATAACTGAGCACTTTTGTACCTGCAATTTTAATCTCCTTGATGAAATAATAAAAGCATCTTTATGAAAAGCAGCTAAAATTGTGCACTTGAATTATTGGTATAGAAAACTCTCCAAAAACCAATCTAGTATGTGTAATACAATATGTGGGAGAGTTCTAACTTTCTGTAAAAATCATTCATGTCTATCCTGGATATATAAAACACTTTGATGAATGTTTGCTTACAGGATTAAGCCTCCATCACACTAAGCGAGATCGCTAGCGAGATCGCTGCTGAGTCACAAGTTTGGTGACGCAACAGCGACCTCGCTATGTTTGACACGTAGCAGCGACCAGGCCCCTGCAGTGAGATCGCGGGTCATGTCAGAGTCACCTGGACCATTTTTTGATGATTGCAGTATGCATCGGGGTGTTTGACAGGGACAACGACCAACGACCTCAATACTACAGGTCTGAGAAACAGGGTCCCAACGATCTCCGTATCATTCCAAATCGTTGCTGCGTCACTGGTGAGATTTAACTGTTTGACATCTCACCAGCGACCACGTAGCAATGCACCAGCGATCCCTACCAGGTCGTATTGTTATCGGGATCGCTAGTGCGTCGCCAAGTGTGACGGTACACTTAGAGTTAAAGTTGCAACAAATTGTGCCTATGAAATTTATCATGAAATGGGACAAACTAGTTTTAACAAACAGACTTTAAATGCTTTGGAAATGTAAAATATTTAAGCTAGGGTTAGTTGGCGACATGTGTCACTTCACACTGAAATCATTTATGAATTGTGATATCATGTCTAATGATTTATTATGGTGTCAGGTTGCGACCTGCAACCTCTGCAACTGCGACATAGAGTTGCATATGTTTCAAAATGTGTTGGATCTTCTGCCATAAGTTGCACATGACTTATTTGCCATAGACATCAATGCAAGTCATAAGTGACTAAGATTTGCATTAGACTTTTCAGTGAACTGGTAATTTTTTACAGTAAAACCACAAATCTAAAATAATTGCACAACAGGAAATTGCAGACAAGTTGACTGATGTTTTTATTTGCGTGACTTCTGTGAGAAGCACTGTGTCAGGATTCCACCACCCACGGTGTCTTATAGAGTTCAGCCACCCTATAGGATCTGGGGCAGGCTGGGCCATCAGTATGCTGAGCGACAGCCCAGTCGTCCAATCAGAGTCAGGGCCATGCTGGGTGTGTCAGTATTATTATTGACAGCACAGCTTTCCTATCTTGGCCTACAGGGTTTTCTCCATTTACCTAGTGTGAGGCATGCCGGCGCTATGGCACGTGGCTGACATAACTCACATGGGCCCTGAGCCGTCCACAGAGGGTTAAGTGGTATTTAGCTCTGTGGTAACAGCTAAAGGGGTTGATGAGACCAATGAGTGGCCTCTAAAAAAGCAATGTGTTCTAATTGTTACAAGTCCCAGGAGTGAGTTTGTCAGATGTGGCTGTGGCAGGCAAGATAATAGCTGCCTAGGCCTGTGTTTGGGAGAGAGACCAGACATGATCCTCTAAGGGAGAGGACGTGTTTCAGAGGGGTCCTGTCCCTTTTGGGGGAATGAGGCAGGATGCCTGGCTCTCCATGTCGAAAACGCCGGTCCCTCTGAGCCGTATGAAGCCTGTGGCCAGACCGAGAGGTTAGTGGAGCACCTGAGTGTATGGAGGTCCTGGCTAAACTTGCAGGGGGCTTACTCTGACCATGTTGGTGAGGCTGCCGTCCGGGATCTCTGCCTGTGTTGGTAAGGCTTGGAGGCAGCTGGGCATCATGGGCATGGTGAGGAGACCTTGGGGGATGCTTTGACTGCCTTGGAGCTCAGGTGGCTCACAACCTGGTCTGGGCCTAGAGGGCTGAAGTCCATGCCGGACTGTGTTGGTGTGTGTGGTCTGGGTCTGACAAGGCTCATGTCCATAGACGTCCATGAAGGACTGTGGATGTATGTGTGTGTGGATCCTGTGATGAGTTGGAGCCCACGGAGACCAGGCGGCCGAAACCGCCATGGGGACCGACTGTCAGGTTGTGAGGGTCACGTTAACCTTGTGTGAGATGTGTGTAGTCCATGTGAGTGTACCGTGTGAGAGACTAGAGATGTCTCAACGGCACACAGGACTGTATGCTGGGTGGCATGTGAGAGACTGAGGATGTTTCAGAGGCCTGGCAGCCATAACCGCCATTGGGACCGACTGTAAGAGGGTCCCGTTGACTAAGGTGTGAGAAGTGTAAGGCTGGGTGCAGTGTAGCAGCCTGTATGAGACTGTGTGGCCTGTCTGAACAGGGGTGGACCAGCTGCGTACCGGATCCTGTGGGTCTGTAGGGTCTCGTATTTGATGTAAAGTGTATATACTGCCAGGTGGCCGTAACCGCCAAAGGAGCTACACTTAGTGCTCCTGATCCTTGATGGAGCTGTCCATAGTGCTCCAGGGTGTGTATAAGACGTCATTATGTGAATATCCTGTGATGTGTTATGTGAATTATGTATTATATGTGAGTTGTACATATGTATTGCATGCTCTAAGCAGTTTATGCATGGTGTTACTTTGAAAAAAAGACATAGTTGTCGGTGTCATTCCGTTACCAAGCAGGTTGCCCAGGGGCGCTGCCTCACACTAGTTATTTAGCTGGCCAGCAATGATCAGATCACTGCCAGTTGTAGCTGTAGCTTGGTGGTGCCTGTGTGCCTTTTGTTTCTGTGCTCATTATGATCTATTGTTTACCTGACCTTGGACCTTGCATCTGACAATCCCATTTTCCTAGCCCCTTTGTCTATGTTCCTGGAATTTTGGCCTCAGACTATGATCTGATCATGCCTTTTGTTCACCCCCTTATGTATGATTGATTAGCCCTCCGAATCTATTTGACTCCGCATCTCTGGAATACCAAGCTTCACGGCTAGCCTTGAGTAGTGACTAGTCCCACATACTGGTGTGCAAGACATATCGCCATATAACCCCAGCCTTGGCTGGATCTACATAGGGACACAAATTGTGCAGCCAAAGATTGCTATGAACTGCTATTACATCGCAGCACATCAAAAGTGAATGGGATCATATTGAAACCCCTAGTGTACTGCAACTGCAACAAGCAAGTCACAAAAGATTTGACCTTGTTTAATTTGTTGTGATTTTCTTGTCACAGTTGTGATACTCTTGGGATTGCAATAAAAATCCAATCAATTGCATTGTGCTGAGATGTAGCAGAGATACATAGGTAACTTTGGCCGGACTAACTGTGATGTAGCCAAAAATGTTGTGTAGCCCTCATATTAATACTATAAAACCTGCACGTATAGCTGTTATTGAGTTTGTAGATTTTCGCAAAATATTACATTTACTACATGACAAGTGTTTCTTTGGGATAGTTTTATGTGTCAGTACTACTCTTCGCAATGTGTGAGTGAAACGCCACATAAAATGTACTCTTCTGGGGACAGTATGGTGGGATTGTGAGGGGACAGTACAAGGGGAAAGTGTGAAGGAACAGTATGGGTGGGAATAGTGTGATGGAACCATATGGGGGGAGAAAAGTGTGTAGTGACATTATGGGGAAAGTATGAGGAGACATAAAGTATAATGTGTCACGAAAAAACAGTCTCAAAATCACTGGGAAATATTAAAGCATTTCAAAGTTATTGCCATATAAAGGCGGTATTGGTCAGATCTGAAAAACTTGGGTAAGGGGCTCGAACTGTATTATAAGGTATTTATTTGTACCACATTAATAGGTTTTAAATTAGAAAGACAAGAAAAAGTCATGAAAGCTAGAGGCAAACCATTTAAAATGAAATGTTTTCATTGTTCTAACCCTCATCCCAAAACCCAAAAAAGAATGGCACCAGTCACCATTAATGAAGGTTAATCAAAGAGTGTAAGATTACAAGCCCTTTACTATTATCAGCCTAAACCAATATAACCTGGGAAATGTTCTGGCTTCTGATTTGATTAATGGCTGCAGACATATTCATTTGCAGAAGAGCAGACACATTCAAGCTTGTACAGGAAATGTTTTTATCAGCGCTGCACCTACATTCTCAGATGTGAAGTCATTAGAATACAAACTTCATATCCAAATACATCTTAAGCCGAGGCTCGGGGACAGGAAACGTACAATAAAATCCACCGTGATAAGGGGACATATGTGAACAATGTCACTTCAAGGCTTCTGGATTGAATATGACCTTAGTCATCGGAGTCGCTGATATTTACAGTTTGCTGGAATTGTAGATCTATGCAGTCTCTGGTCAACATCGTGTTACCTATTTACTCCAGAACAGTCAAATGTAACAGGTAGAATGCAAATGTTGGCTTGTTTATTGGGATTCTTCCTTCTAATTGCATGTATACAGATCAGAGATGAAGTCTATCTACATATGTCGATAATTCTCATGGATCAGTGAGTTCTAACCAAACAGTCCCCAAGAGTTAAAGAGTCACTGTCATTTCAACATGTTTAGACTCATCTGATTGTAGGAGGGTGTCGATGGCCCTGCAAGGTTAAGTATATGGTTATGTAAAGTATAATGGGTAATGCGAAAGTTAATGTACAATGTGTAATAGAGTGTATTAGCTAGGCGGCATTTAGCTTGTAAAGAGTATATATATATAAGTGTTTTATAGTAGGTATCTCACCACTTTAGGTGTAAGGGTACCTTTACACGCGGCTATATTTCTAGGGTGGCTACAGGTAACTTACTGGTTGCAGTGAAATCATGGAGACAAGGTTCTATCTTGTTACTATGTACAAATGGAATAATCTCTCCATGATTTCACTGCAACCAGTAAGTTACCTGTAGCCACCCTAGAAATGTAGCCGCGTGTAAAGGTACCCTAACAGATGAATAGATTCGATGTATGAGATAAAGCTAAGAGTCAGGGTATGTGCTCACAATCAGGGAACGCAGCATTTTGGACACAGCGTATTGACGCTGCATCCAAAATGCTGCGCTGTAGAGTAGCAGCATGGTGGATGGGATTTCAAGAATTCCCATGCTCACTTTGCTTCTCCCGACCGCAGGATTATACAGAGTAGAATCTCAATATTTGCAGATGACACTAAACTCTGCAGGGTAATCAATACAGAGGAGGACAATTTTATATTACAGGAGGATTTATGTAAACTAGAAGCTTGGGCTGCTAAATGGCAAATGAGCTTTAATGGGGATAAATGTAAGGTCATGCACTTGGGCAGAGGAAACAAAAGGTATAATTATGTGCTTAATTGTAAAACACTGGGCAAAACTGTCACTGAAAAAGACCTGGGTGTATGGGTAGATGACAAACTCACATTTAGTGGCCAGTGTCAGGCAGCTGCTGCAAAGGCAAATAAAATAATGGGATGCATTAAAAGAGGCATAGATGCTCATGAGAACATAATCTACCTCTATTCAGGTCACTAGTGCGACCACACTTAGAATACTGTGTACAATTCTAGTCTCCGGTGTATAAGACAGACATAGCTGAACTAGAGCGGGTCCAGAGAAGAGCGACCAAAGTCATTAGAGGACTAAGGGGTCTGCAATACCAAGACAGGTTATTAAACTTGGGGTTATTTAGCTTGGAAAAACGAAGGCTTAGGGGTGATCTTATAATAATGTATAAATATATGAGGGGGCAGTACAGAGAACTTTCTAATGATCTCTTTCCTCGTAGGCCTGAGACTGGGACAAGGGGGCATCCTCTACGTCTGGAGGAAAGAAGGTTTAATCATAATCACAGACGCGGATTCTTTACTGTAAGAGCAGTGAGACTATGGAACTCTCTGCCACATGATGTTGTAATGAGTGAGTGACTACTAACATTTAAGAAGGGCCTGGATGCCTTTCTTGAAAACTATAATATTACCAGTTATATATACTAGATCCTTTGATAGGGCGTTGATCCAGGGAATTAGTCTGATTGCCGTATCTGGAGTCAGGAAGGAATTTTTTCCCCCAATGTGGAGATTAGTGTTGCCGCCACATGGTTTTTTTTTGCCTTCCTCTGGATCAACATGTTAGGCTATGGGTTTAACTAGATGGACTTAAAGTCTTCCTTCAACCTTAAAAACTATGTTACTATGTTACTATGTTACCTGGGTTGCCGTACTCCCGCAGTTCCACAGCATGTTAATTTAATGCTGCAGAGTCGGGAGGAGTTTCCAACGGGTGAATGCAGGGAGAAGCCGCCCTGAACCGAACACATATCATGAGTACAGGGTGGCTGCATTCTCCCTGCACTCACCTGCATATCCCCTCAGGTCCGGAGGCACTGTGTCCAACACACAGTGCCTCCGGACTGTGTGCACATACCCTGAAGAGTAGGTCAGTCCAACAGGTAAGTCCAGGTGGTGACTCCAGAAAAAGTGGTGGAGAATGAAAGGGCTAAAATCCTGTAGGACAAGTAGAGATGGATAAGTAGATGTTGGCTAACCAACCAGATATCGTGATAGTAGACAAGGAGCAGAAGACACCAATGATAATAAAAGTGTCAGTGCCAAATGACAATAATGTCAGACAGAAGGAACATGAGAAGCTGGAGAAATACTAGAATGAAGAACTGGAGAAGATGTGGAAGGTGAAGGCAACAGTGATTCCAGTGGTGATTGCATGGGGGGTTTGTACACGTGGCATCTCATGGAAAGTGGCATTGAATGCTAAGTTGATGCAGTTACTTCATGACAGTTTACTAATATTCATCCTATCTTCTGTTCAGACAGATATTATTCCAACACCTCTTGCTGTCATCTGCATTTGCCAAACTAAGCTTCCAATCTCATTGCAACACTGCATGGTAAATCTACCTCTGCTTGCTGTAATGACCTACATTGCAATATCAGCCTGACTCATATAGCCTTATGGTAAATCTACCTCTGCTTGCTGTAATGACCTACATTGCAATATCAGCCTGACTCATATAGCCTTATGGTAAACCTACCTCTGCATTTATTATAAACTCTCCTATGCCATCTGTATGCATTATATTCTTTCCTCACCAGTATATGACTATTTCCCACATTGTAAATGTTATCTTGTGGAAGGTGTGATTGTGTGGAGCCAGCAGCAGGATCCAGGGCTGAGTTTGCTCCATATACAGCTGATACCGGTTTATGTATTCCAAAAATGGTGCCAATGAAAGTTACATTTGGCCTGCAAAAAAACAAGCATCAATAAAGAAAGATTAAAAACATAATAAGTCTCAGAATATGTCAACAAAAAACATTTTTTTCAAGTTTATTTTGGTAAATGTAATGATAATAATACTAATACTATTAATAATAATAATAAATAATAATGATAACATGTAATAATAATAATTATATTATTAAAAAAATATGCAACTATAAAAAGTGGTATTTCTGTAATTTAACAATATACATTTTTAATATATATATTTAAATAGTTAATATAAATAACCTGTAATATATTTGTATAAGTATAACAATATAAATTTGGTATTGCCATAATCAAGTGAAACCTGAAAATAATGACAGGCTTGTCATTGCTTTTCAATGAGAGAATTTAAAAAATATATGTTTCTTGGAAGGTAAGGATGAAGGAATAAAAGAGAAAAAAAAAAGCAAGGGAGATAAGATATCAAAAGCATAATTTATAAAGGGAAGAAGCTCTCTAAAACCCCAGTTAAGGAGAACCTGTAATGTTAGAAAATGCTATTAACTTGCAGGAACATAGTTAATCCGCAGGCTAATAGTGTTCTGAATTAGTGACACCGAAACACTGAGAGCCCCACTGCTGGGAGGAAATTAACTTTATTCCCCCTGACAGTCTTCAGCTTTTAGTCATAGAGGCGTGGCTTCAGTCACCGCTTAGTACATAGTGAGTGGTGGCTGTAACCACGGTTCTGCACTAACTGAGAGCCGTCTCTGTACTGATGCATTCAGGAGCTGACTGTCCGTGCTGGAGTGTGCTTATAGCCGCTGCTCACTATGTACTATGAGGTGACTGACAGCTGACAGGGGGAATAAAGTTCATCTCCTCCCGGCAGTGGGGCTCTCAGTGTGGTGGCTGTAACCACAATCCGGCACTAACAGCCGTCTCTGTACTGATGCATTGAGGAGCTGACCGTCCGTGCTGGAGTGTGTTTATAGCCGCTGCTCATGTGGCACCACAGGGTTCATGTGCCACAGTAACACCACAAAGGGTTAACTCCCCACACAACCCACAACACTACACTAGCGCCTCCAGGCCAGAAGGAGGAGTTAAAGCTGCTTCCCTATATATTCTGGTGTGGAGAGGAAGTGGCAGTTAGTTCAGTGTGGAGCAGCACTGAGGAAGAAGGATCTGGGTGTAAAAGAGCTGTGTTAGGCTCAAACCACGGTCCGCTGTCCAGTTCTAGGCCAAGTCAGGGTCTGAGGAAAAGGAGAAGCCGGGGAACACACCTGGGAGACCGAGTTACCCTAAACTCACCCCTGAGGAGTCCACAGAATGGATACCGGATCCGATGCTGTGTCTAACACAAACAGCACAGTGAACACTGGATTAGTGAAGGTCCCACATCTTTACTGTACCACAGCGAAGCAACACGGCGGGGTGAGGAACACGGAATAGGACTCAAGTTGCCAAGCAAGTTGGCACCCGTGAGGGGAGACTGGGCCGGCAGCCCAGCTAAAGCGGCAGCAGGGCCACACACACAGGGCAGGAGTAGGAAGCCAAGGACCCGGACAGCGTGGGAAGCAACCCAGCCCCGGTTCAGACTCTGCTGAATGTCATCTACATTAAAGACTTGGAAAACTACAAAACCGTGAGTCTGTGTAATCCTTGTGAACACTGTTCTCCCTCACAAACTGTTTTCATCACTACTGCCCCGGGGATCAGGCTCTGCCCGTGGAGAGCCGTCACATCACAGGCTGACATCCATCATCCCGGAGGTTCTGCAGCAGTGGTGGTCACCCTGACCACATACCAAGGGTGGCGTCACAACTCTATTCCCTGTAAATAACCCCCAACCTTTACTTGTGGGCTCGGGACACAGTGTGGACCAAGACCGCCGTGATAACCCCCGTAATACCCCAGTCTGGTACCGAGTATCCAGTCCCAGTGGGCTCCACACTCACTATGTACTAAGTGGTAACTGAAAACTGACAGGGGGAATAAAGTTCATCTACTCCTTGCAGCGGGGCTCTCAGTTTGGTGGATGCATGGCTTCAAAACACTATTAACCTGCAGATTAACCCTCTATGTGTAGGTTAATAGCATTTTCTGACATGGCACACTCCCTTTAAGGCCATGTGCCTGCGTAGAATGTGTGCTGTGGATTTTTGGCATCCAAAGTCCGCACCATGTTTCAAAGATCCGCACAGAATCGTTGGTGGGGTCTTGGTGCGTTTTTAGTGAGTTTTTGGTGTGTTTTGAGTGCAGATTTTGTTGCATTTTTTCAACAATTGTATATTTTTGTGACTGTAAATAAAGCTAGTTTAAGGGTGGAAAATAAAGGGTTTCTTGATGTCATATCCTGGTACTACCAGGAAAATAAAAGCACCAAATTCCCACAAAATACACAATACTTACTGTGTGAACACTGCTGCATATTTTCTGCATATTTTGGAGCTGACATTGAGGTCTATATGTGAATAACACATCAAAATCCGCTGCAAGAACTGACATGCTGCTGATTTTTCTGCAGCAAAATGCAATAATTTCCGCACCCTTCTACATTTCCCATACACTTTGCAGGGAAGCTGCTGTGCTACAGATTTGACAAATCTGCAGCAAATACACATGAAAAACAATGAAAAATCTGCAGTAAATCTGCAGCTTGGGCACATAGTCTAAAGGCACCGTCACATGCGACAATATTGCTTGCAATTTCACTGGCAATTTGCTGGTTGCAGTGAAATCATGGACACATTGTTCCATTTGTACACGGCAACAAAATAGAACAATGTGTCCATGATTTCACTGCAACCAGCAAAGTGCCAGTGAAATTGCAAGCAAAATTGCCGCGTGTGATGGTACCTTAAGACTTCTGTAAGGTACCAGCAGGGGTGTAACTACAATAGGTGCAGGGGTTGCAATTCCACCTGGGCCCTTGAGACTAGGGGGCCCCAAAAGTCTCTTTGTCCTATAGAAAAAGACTATTGCTCTTAAAGATTTGCAATAATTGGGGGCCCCATTGGAGTTTTTGCATCGGGGCCCATGAGCTTTAAGTTACGCCACTGGGTACCAGTAACACAGAATCAGCGGTTGGATCTATGCCAGTCAAACTTGATGGCATGTCTTACATACAAGAGTGTTTTTATTGATGCCCTCTAGGTAAAAACATTAAGAAAACTGGTTTGGGGAGAAAAAATAAGAAATGTCAAATAGTTAGTTCAGGGACGAGTGAATAAATAAAAAAATATGTACTCAAATATTGACCCCGGGTCTGATTTCTTGAGTACACAAGTGATCTATTACTCAATGTTTGATCAGCACTTCACATAGTTTTTATCTAGTTTTGTGTAATTTTGTATCATATAATGCACCACGCGTTACATGACTCATTAGCTTTCACTGAATGCTTTGTAATACTTGACTCGGGTATTTAATTTCAGATCTAAACACAGGATATGCCCGATTTAATTGGTCTATCAATTTCTTTTTCCATCTATTTCCACTCTACCCATTATATTCAATACATATTTTTATATATTTCCAAGAATTCAAAATTGATCCTAATAAGAAGATAATGAACAACTATATAAAGGAAACACAAGTTCAATTTAGGATCTTATCCTAGTAACAGAAGTAATGAGACAGATGTTGCTGCTCACCTGGGTCGGTTGTGACACGCACCTCCAGGGCCTTAGGATACTCGGAATCGGTCTTTCTTGAGGCTTCATCATGGGGATGACAGGAACTGAGACCTGGCTCCGCGACCCTGGCGGTGTCATTAAAAGTTCGGTGTGGGTGGAGGGTTCATTCTGGGCATGGATAAAACAATGTTCTTAAGCCCTCTACAGGTAAGGCTGACCCCGAAGGTGGCCAAAGGTACATGAGTAAGTTGGTAGTTGTGTTTCTGGTGCTTTAGACATGTTAAGAAAGTTCACAGACACAGCGAGTTGCAGTCTTCAAGTCTTTTACTCATAGTCTTTGTGTAACAGCCCGCTGAGCACTGGGTTCTCGGAGGCAGGTATCCAGCTACTCACTGGTAGTAGGATGGTACGTAACCGGCATCCCTTCTCTGTCCTTCCCAGGTCGTCTCACACAGGGCTTGCCTTGCCCATCCTGCCTTGCGCTTCGCCACACAGAGCTCTGAGCCAGTGACTGTGGGCTTTTCCTAGGGGTTCCCCTGCAGTGCCTTCCCTTAGCCCTATAGTTGCCACCTTTTCAGCAGATGTGCACGGTTGTTGACTGTGTCACCTTGTAAGTGCCACAGCCTGCGGGTTCCTAGCTGATCCTGGTCTTCTCCACTAGTCTTTTGGGTTCCCAGTGCCCCTTGTGGCCTAGTCCTTCCACTTGCTTGCGCTGCACTTGATAATGGATACGAGTCCCACGGGTGGATTGCTCACTTTCTGTGCCTCTGAAACCCCCTCTTCCTCCCTTGGGGGATGTTCTACTCTAGGGTTCGGACTTAGAACGAGCTCCTACTTGCTCCAGTCCTCTGGACAGTTCTCAGGCGTATATTCTCTAGCTGTCCTCCAACTCGACCTTGGTGTTCAATGGTCTCTCCTCAGCTGTTCTACCACCTCTCCTCAGCTGGTTACTCTCTCTGCTAACTGTCTTTCTTCTCACTGTCATTTTCTACGTTCTAGATATTTCTTGCTCCTTTTATACCCTCTGTCACATGTCCCACATTATCTACGTGTGTTCTTCCTGACCTCACTCCTCCCAAGTGCTCCATCTAACTACTTCCTTCACCACCCAACCCCACTACAATCGTTCATAGTGTGGTCTAGGTGTCTCGATACTGTTCTGTACCCCCCTTTGCCAGTGAGTGGGATACTACACCCTAACAGGGGTGCAGTACCTCTGTGGCGACTGGATCCGCAGGGACGCCAAAATTGTGTGACATGCAACTAGTTAGAAGCATATAAGATGGCTGCCGCAGAATCCATAATCCACGTATGCACAGTGGTACCCAGTGATGATCCCAAAAGGACAATATGTGTATGATCCACACTGCCATGTGGTGAAAGGACTACTTGATGTGCTTTACCGCAAAGCTTTCTGCTAGTCTTATTTGTCCACAAGACGCTTTCCTAGAAGGATTTTAGCTTAGGTTACTTTCACATGTCCGGTTATTTACATCTGACACAGACCAAGTTTTTCAGTAAAACAGGATCCTGTTTTGCCGATTCAATCATTAATTGATGTCCGGTATTATCCTGCTGCATCAGGTTATATCGGGTTGCTACAGGATCCTGTTTTATAACTGGTGCAAAAACATTTCAAGTAAAAATTTTTCAACCAGTTAAAAACTGGATCCAGTATGATCCGTCATCAATTATAATGGAAGTCAATGGGTGCCGGATCAAAGTTCACATTTTGTCTGTGAGTGCTGTGCAGTTTTTTTTTGCTGTATAGATAGATAGATAGATAGATAGATAGATAGATAGAGTGAGTGAGGTAGTGCACCCTGGGGAACCCGCTTGGCAATGGAAATTGACACCCGACAACCATCTTTTCAACGTATAACATAATGCAGCAGTTTATTGAGCTGCATAAACCACTGATAACACACCATACACATTACATTTCACATATAATATTCACATCATTACATTACAGGACATTCACAAATCGCATTACAGATTATATACACACTATACACTATAGGATCAATGGGATCACATTACGACTTAGCAGTCAGTCCCAATGGTTACGGCCGCCTGGCCTTCTGACAGGGCTCATTCCCCATCCTATTACAGGGAGAATCTATCCCCCAAAGGGATCCTCAACCCCATACAGGGATCCTCCACCTATTATAGGGAGAATCAACCTTGTACTTCATCATGCATGGTAATTTTACATATGCCATCATGACTCACCCACTTTCCATCAAACAGGGTAATTTTCCATATGCCCTTATGATTCACACAGCTATGGCTGCTATGCCCCCCTGGCACTATACATATACACCTCCCATAGTGCTTTACACACATCAACACATATGCCTCACATTGAGCTTTACACACAACACCTATGCCTCCCGTAGGGCTATACACGTATCAACATATAACACTTAGTCCATCATAACATCCTTGGACTGCTTCCTTACCAGGCACAGAACCGGGTTTTGCAACCGGAATTACTGGGTACACCAGGCGTCCCTGAGGCCTCCTCACCACGTCCTTACAGGTTGCCAGCCGCCACCAAACCTCTATACCTAGGCAGGTCTCCAGGCCACGGCTGAGCCCCATGTCTGAGTTCAAGTACCCTCCAGGGTCAGCCACCAGTGGCGTAACTTCAGGCCCTGGGGCCCCGATGCGAAAGCTCCAATGGGGCCCCCAATGATTGCAAATCTTTAATAGTATTAGTCTTTTTCTATGGGCCAAAGGGACATTTGGGGCCCCCCTAGGCTGCAGGGCCCGGGTGCGATTGCAACCCCTGCACCTATTGTAGTTACGTCCCTGTCAGCCACGTTTCCCCAACCCCAGGAACCATCATAACCTGTTCTCTGGCCACCGGTTCACACTCACCATCAGAGGGACAGGCGCATGGAGAAGGGCAGGCTTCCTTCAAGTCCCAAAGGGACAGAACACCTCGGACCCACGTCCTCACATCTCAGAGGTTCAGGTTGTACGTTTCAATTAGCACACACTCATGCACAGATCTTGCTGCTGTTAACCCCTTACATACCACCACAGAGCTAACTACCACTTAAACCTGTGTGTACTGCTAGGGTCCAGCAATCACCCCAATTGCAGAAGGCCATGTGAGTCATGTCGGCCACGTGCCTTAGTGCCAGCATGCCTCACATTGGCCAATGTGTGTACCAAAAACTTCAGAAATAAAAAAATAAGATTTTGAGTTTTTTGAAAAAAAACGTAAGTTTTTAAACTTTTTTCTCAAATATATATATAGCTTGTTAGCATTTGTACATCATTGGTAGTAGCTGAGTGCTGCAGAGTACTTTTTTTCTAGTTATTTGATCCAGCAGCCCTGCTGGCACCGGTTCACATTAGTCTGTGAGTGCTGTGCAGTTTTCTTTCTGTTATATATATATATATATATATATATATATATATATATATATATATATAATTACTAGTGATGAGCGAGTACTAAAATGCTCGGGTGCTCGAAGCTCGGGCCGAGCATCCCGAGATACTCGTGTACTCGGCCCGAGTACCGAGCCCAATGTTATCCTATGGGAGACACGAGTATTTTTATGAAATGACTGCCGGCAGCATGGAAAAACCCTAAAAATGTCACAAAAGTCTCAGAAGAGTGCTGAAATGACATGGCAACACCATGGGGAAGACCCCTGGAAGCATTTCTCACTCAAAAGTCACAGCTGTGAACAATGTTGTCCGAGTTTCACGCCAATTTTACGGAGTCACCAGAAAACCTTCCAAAATGATACCAAAATGAATATTTAGGGAAGAAATGTTAAGGGCTCATACCCAATAGTGAGATACAGCTGGTGTATGTTACTTTTTGTGATTACATGAAAGATTTTACGTGAAAATATTGTGCGGCACTCCGATGTCCCTGAGAAGAGACGTACATGAAGCCCTGTCTTGAAATAATGTGCCCATTTTGAGGAACTGGGTCTATTGTAGTATTTTCCTTTGCCAGGGCAGTCCAAAATTTGGAGGTTCACCAATGCTCCTGGATAGAGACGTGCATGAGGGCCTGTAAACCTCAAGTGGGTGTATTGTAGTACAGCCCTTTGGCCAGGGCAGCCAAAAATTGGGATGCTCCACATTGTCCCAGGATAGAGACGTGCAGGAGGGCCTGTAAACCTCAAGTGGGTGTATTGTAGTACAGCCCTTTGGCCAGGGCAGCCAAAAATTGGGAGGCTCCACATTGTCCCAGGATAGAGACGTGCAGGAGGGCCTGTAAACCTCAAGTGGGTGTATTGTAGTATAGCCCTTTGGCCAGGGCAGCCAAAAATTGGGAGGCTCCACATTGTCCCTGGATAGAGACGTGCAGGAGGGCCTGTAAACCTCAAGTGGGTGTATTGTAGTATAGCCCTTTGGCCAGGGCAGCCAAAAATTGGGAGGTTCAACAATGACCCATGCATACAGACATGTAGTAGGGCCTGTAACCCTCAAGTGGGTGTATTGTAGTATAGCCCTTTGGCCAGGGCAGCCAAAAATTGGGAGGTTCAACAATGACCCATGCATACAGACATGTAGTAGGGCCTGTAACCCTCAAGTGGGTGTATTGTAGTATAGCCCTTTGGCAGGGCAGCCAAAAATTGGGAGGTTCAACAATGACCCATGCATACAGACATGTAGTAGGGCCTGTAACTCTCAAGTGGGTGTATTGTAGTATAGCCCTTTGGCCAGGGCAGCCAAAAATTGGGAGGTTCAACAATGACCCATGCATACAGACATGTAGTAGGGCCTGTAACCCTCAAGTGGGTGTATTGTAGTATAGCCCTTTGGCAGGGCAGCCAAAAATTGGGAGGTTCAACAATGACCCATGCATACAGACATGTAGTAGGGCCTGTAACCCTCAAGTGGGTGTATTGTAGTATAGCCCTTCGGCCAGGGCAGCCAAAAATTGGGAGGTTCAACAATGACCCATGCATACAGACATGTAGTAGGGCCTGTAACCCTCAAGTGGGTGTATTGTAGTATAGCCCTTTGGCAGGGCAGCCAAAAATTGGGAGGCTCCACATTGTCCCAGGATAGAGACGTGCAGGAGGGCCTGTAAACATGAAGTGGGTTTATTGTAGTCTACCCCTTTGGCCAGGGCAGCCAAAAATTTGGAGGCTCCACATTGTCCCTGGATAGAGACGTGCATGAGGGCTTCAAAACATTTTTCCCATTGAAAAGGAGCGGGTATCCTGTCGTTGTAATGCCCATTCAAAAAGAATGGGCGTAAAAATTTACCACTGCGGGTATACCTGAAACAACAGCCTAACTATTGTAACGGTCATCATGGTGGCACATGAGGAGAAGGAGGAGCAGTCCAGCGATTAGCCAAGGAAGAGGAAGACGACGTGGTGGATGATCCAGTAGCTGACCCAACCTGGCAGGAGTATATGCAGAGCGAGGACAGCAGTGCACAGGGTGAGGGAGGCTTAGCATCCCAACAGGCAGTACGAAGCAGGGTCGGGTCCACAGGCAGAAGGCAGGCAACCGTTCCCCGGAACAACAACACGACACAAGGTACCTGTGCAAATGTTAGGTGTTCCCGAGTCTGGCAGTTTTTTAAGTTGGCTCCAGATCACTCTAAAAAGGCCATTTGCAACACCTGCCATGCCAGTATCAGCAGGGGTACGAAAACTAGCAGCCTGACCACCACCAGCATGATGAGGCACATGTCAGCCAAGCACCCGACTTTGTGGGAAGTACAACAGAGTCGAGGAGCGGTGCTTGCTGATGTCACTGCTACGTCTTCGCGTGTTGTGCGTGCGAGCCAATCCCCTGTACATGCTGGCCGCGAACAAGCCTCCGGCCCTGCACCTGAAGTTGCCCACGCACAAATAACCCCACCATCAAGCACGTCCTTGTCCCAGCGCAGCGTTCAATTATCCATTCAGCAAACCTTTGAACGCAGGCGCAAATGCGCTGCCAACGCCCCACATGCCACAGTCCTGAATTATCACATTTCGCGACTCATAGCGGTAGAAATGTTGCCTTTCCGGCTGGTGGAGACGGAAGCATTCCGCGACCTGATGGCGGCTGCTGTCCCACGTTACTCGGTCCCCAGCCGCCACTATTTCTCCAGATGTGCCGTCCCCACATTGCATAACCACGTGTCCAACAACATCACACGTGCCCTGAACAACGCTGTTTCAGTCAAAGTTCACCAAACCACAGACACGTGGAGAAGTGCTTGTGGGCAAGGCGGCTACATCTCCTTGACAAAACACTGGGTTAATATTGTGGAGGCTGAGACACAGTCTGAGCGAGGGACGGAACACGTCCTTCCCACAGCAAGGATAGCAGGCCCTACCTCTGTCAGGGTTTGACCGACACTCTACAGCTCCGGAATGTCATGCTCTTCATCCTCCTCCTCCTCATCATCATCCTCATCCACTGTACCCTCCACACCAGTCCCAAGCTGGAAGCACTGCAGCACTGCCTCCGCGAAGCGGCAACAGGCTGTACTGAAGCTAATCTGCATAGGTGACAAACCCCACAATGCAGAAGAGGTGTGGACAGCTCTTTTAAACCAATAAGTTTTTATTAGGGTTTTTAAAACAGGGGTACAGACATGGGAAAATTCCCAAGAGGTTACATACAATCAACAGATAGACATAAGAACAAAGGCAATAAATGTAGGGGAGTAAAAAAGAAAAAGGGGGGGGGGAAGGGGGGGGGAGTGTGTGCAGTGGTGCAACAGTGAGATACCAAGATCAGAAACACTATAATCAGTATTGTCAGGAGGGTGGTGAGGGGACAGTGTTATGGGCGGAGGACGACCAAGGAGGTGTGGACAGCTCTGAAACAGCAGGCAGATCACTGGCTCACACCTCTGAACCTAAAGCTAGGAAAGGTCGTGTGTGACAATGTCCGGAACCTGGTGGCAACTTTGAGGCGAGGCCAGCTGACGTATGTTCCATGCGTGGGCCATGTGCTCAACCTGGTGGTTCAGAAGTTTCTAAAGTCATACCCAGAGCTGTCTGAACAGCTGGTAAAAGTTCGCCGTCTGTCTGCACATTTTCGCAAGTCACCTGCTGCTTCAGCCGGCCTTGCCGGCTTTCAGCGCCGTTTGCGTCTTCCGGCCCACAGACTGGTGTGTGATGTCCCCACGCGTTGGAATTCAACTCTGCACATGTTGGTCAGGATATGTGAGCAGAAGAGGGCAGTTGTGGACTACCTCCATCACCTAAGCCGTCGGGAAATGGGTCAAACTCCACACATAACACCTGAGGAGTGGAGATGGATGTCGGACATATGTACCGTCCTCCAAAACTTTGAGGACTCCACCAAGATGGTGAGCAGCGATGACGCCATTATTAGCGTCACCATACCACTACTCTGCCTTCTAAAACGGTCTCTGCTGAAAAACAAAGAGGATGCATTGCAGGCCGAGCGAGATGACTTGGAGCAAGAAACAGTAGTGGGTGTGGGTGAAAACACACAGCCCAGCCTCATCTCATCAAAACGTGCAGTGGAGGACTATGACGAGGAGGAGGATGAAGACATGGAGCAACTCTCTGGCCAAATTGAGGATATGACATGCACACCACTCATACCCTCGATTCAGCGTGGCTGGCCAGAGGACAGTGGAGATGAGGAGGAGGAGGAGGACAGCATGTTCAGTCATCGTGTTGGTCTGGATACTGAAGTGATGGCTGTTGAGAGTCTGGCGCACATGGCTGACTTTATGGTAAGCTGCCTGGCTCGTGACCCTCGCGTTCACAACATCTTGGCCGACAATCAGTACTGGTTGGCAACACTGTTAGACCCACGCTACAAGGAGAACTTTATGTCTCTCATTCCTGAGGCAGAGAGGTCAGCCAAAATGCAGCATTTCCAGAAGGCCATAGTCACGGAAGTAGGCAAATCATTCCCCTCACAAAACGCTACTGGCATAGGTCAGAAATCGGTGGACAACCAAGGCGTACGGCCGAGAGGGGCACAAGTCCAATCCGCCAGAGGTAAGGGAACAGTCTTTACGATGTGGGACAGTTTTCTCAGCCCCTCACGTACCACAGCCCCTGAGGTGCGGGGTAGTGCCACAAGAAATGCTAAGTTTGGCCAGATGCTGAAGGAGTACCTTGCAGATCAAACAACTGTACTGCTAGATTCCTCTTTGCCTTACAATTATTGTGTCTCCAAGCTGGACACGTGCCATGAATTGGCTCTCTACGGCTTGGAAGTCCTGGCCTGCCCTGCCGCTAGCGTTTTGTCAGAGCGTGTTTTCAGAGCCGCAGGTGGAATCATTACTGATAAACGCACCCGCGTGTCAACTGAAAATGCTGACAGGCTGACTCTGATCAAGATGAACAAGGGTTGGATTGGGCCAGACTTCAACACACCACCAACAAATGACAACTGAATTTAAATTTTGTTATGGGAATTTGCCATGTACCTCCACTCACCCATGGGTACACACTTCTGGACTTCCGAGTGTCCAAGTGTGGGGATCAGTAATGTCCGTGGACGTGTACTCGGCCTGGTGGTAGGAAGGAGGATCAGGTTGGGAAATGTGTGGTGCAGTATCACGGCTACTGACACTTGACCGTGTGGAAGACAGGGTGTTTGTGGAGGTGCCAATCTGACTTGAAGCATTATCCGCTATCCAAGTAACAACCTGTTGACACTGGTGTTGGTTCAAGAGCGGTGTACTGCAGCGGGCCCCAAGAATTTGGGACAGGACGTGTGAGTGAGTAGATGTGCCCCTTTCTTGTTACGAAATTAGTGCTTGCACACGACCTCGGCCTCTGCCTGCACCACCATCACGTTCACTGCCTTGTTCCTTGCCAACGCCCTTGCGCATTTTGCTTGTATACAGCGACACCAGTCTGGTGACTGTAATGGTCACAGGAGAGTAGGATTTTAGTCCCTAACCTGTATTAAGGTAGTAAGTACACCAGTCTGGTGACTGTAATGGTCACAGGAGAGTAGGATTTTAGACCCTAACCTGTATCAAGGTATGACGTACACCAGTCTGGTGACTGTTCAGATCACAGGAGATTAGGATTTTAGGCCCTAACCTGTATCAAGGTATTAAGTACACCAGTCTGGTGAATGCAATGGTCACAGGAGATTAGGATTTTAGGCCCTAACCTGTATCAAGATATTAAGTACACCAGTCTGGTGACTCTAATGGTCACAGATTAGGATTTTAGGCCCTAACCTGTATCAAGGTATTAAGTACACCAGTCTGGTGACTCTAATGGTGACAGATTAGGATTTTAGGCCCTAACCTGTATCAAGGTATGACGTACACCAGTCTGGTGACTGCTCAGATCACAGGAGATTCGGATTTTAGTCCCTAACCTGTATCAAGGCATGACGTACACCAGTCTGGTGACTGTTCAGATCACAGGAGATTAGGATTTTAGGCCCTAACCTGTATCAAGGTATTAAGTACACCAGTCTGGTGACTGTTCAGATCACAGGAGATTAGGATTTTAGTCCCTAACCTGTATCAAGGTATGACGTACACCAGTCTGGTGAATGCAATGGTCACAGGAGATTAGGATTTTAGGCCTTAACCTGTATCAAGGTATTAAGTACACCAGTCTGGTGACTGTTCATATCACAGGAGATTAGGATTTTAGGCCCTAACCTGTATCAAGGTATGACGTACACCAGTCTGGTGAATGCAATGGTCACAGGAGATTAGGATTTTAGGCCCTAACCTGTATCAAGGTATTAAGTACACCAGTCTGGTGACTCTAATGGTCACAGATTAGGATTTTAGTCCCTAACCTGTATCAAGGTATGACGTACACCAGTCTGGTGACTGCTCAGATCACAGGAGATTCGGATTTTAGGCCCTAACCTGTATCAAGGTATGACGTAGACCAGTCTGGTGACTGTTCAGATCACAGGAGATTAGGATTTTAGGCCCTAACCTGTATCAAGGTATTAAGTACACCAGTCTGGTGACTCTAATGGTCACAGATTAGGATTTTAGTCCCTAACCTGTATCAAGGTATGACGTACACCAGTCTGGTGACTGCTCAGATCACAGGAGATTCGGATTTTAGGCCCTAACCTGTATCAAGGTATGACGTAGACCAGTCTGGTGACTGTTCAGATCACAGGAGTTTAGGATTTTAGGCCCTAACCTGTATCAAGGTATTAAGTACACCAGTCTGGTGAATGCAATGGTCACAGGAGATAAGGATTTTAGGCCCTAACCTGTATCAAGGTATTAAGTACACCAGTCTGGTGACTCTAATGGTCACAGATTAGGATTTTAGGCCCTAACCTTTATCAAGGTATTAAGTACACCAGTCTGGTAACTCTAATGGTCACAGATTAGGATTTTAGGCCTAACCTGTATCAAGGTATTAAGTACACCAGTTTGGTGAATGCAATGGTCACAGGAGATTAGGATTTTAGGCCCTAACCTGTATCAAGGTATTAAGTACACCAGTCTGGTGACTCTAATGGTCACAGATTAGGATTTTAGGCCCTAACCTGTATCAAGGTATTAAGTACACCAGTCTGGTGACTCTAATGGTCACAGATTAGGATTTTAGGCCCTAACCTGTATCAAGGTATGACGTACACCAGTCTGGTGACTGCTCAGATCACAGGAGATTCGGATTTTAGTCCCTAACCTGTATCAAGGTATGACGTACACCAGTCTGGTGACTGCTCAGATCACAGAGGATTAGGATTTTAGTCCCTAACCTGTATCAAGGTATGACGTACACCAGTCTGGTGACTGCTCAGATCACAGGAGATTCGGATTTTAGTCCCTAACCTGTATCAAGGTATGACATACACCAGTCTGGTGACTGTTCAGATCACAGGAGATTAGGATTTTAGGCCCTAACCTGTCTCAAGGTATTAAGTACACCAGTCTGGTGACTGTTCAGATCACAGGAGATTAGGATTTTAGGCCCTAACCTGTATCAAGGTATTAAGTACACCAGTCTGGTGACTCTAATGGTCACAGATTAGGATTTTAGGCCCTAACCTGTATCAAGGTATTAAGTACACCAGTCTGGTGACTGTTCAGATCACAGGAGATTAGGATTTTAGGCCCTAACCTGTATCAAGGTATTAAGTACACCAGTCTGGTGACTGTTCAGATCACAGGAGATTAGGATTTTAGGCCCTAACCTGTATCAACGTATTAAGTACACCAGTCTGGTGACTCTAATGGTCACAGATTACGATTTTAGGCCTAACCTGTATCAAGGTATTAAGTACACCAGTCTGGTGACTCTAATGGTCACAGATTAGGATTTTAGTCCCTAACCTGTATCAAGGTATGACATACACCAGTCTGGTGACTGTTCAGATCACAGGAGATTAGGATTTTAGGCCCTAACCTGTATCAAGGTATGACGTACACCAGTCTGGTGACTGTTCAGATCACAGGAGATTAGGATTTTAGGCCCTAACATGTATCAAGGTATGACGTATACCAGTCTGGTGACTGTTCAGATCACAGGAGATTAGGATTTTAGGCCCTAACCTGTATCAAGGTATGACGTACACCAGTCTGGTGAATGCAATGGTCACAGGAGATTAGGATTTTAGGCCCTAACCTGTATCAAGGTATTAAGTACACCAGTCTGGTGACTCTAATGGTCACAGATTAGGATTTTAGGCCCTAACCTGTATCAAGATATTAAGTACACCAGTCTGGTGACTCTAATGGTCACAGATTAGGATTTTAGGCCCTAACCTGTATCAAGGTGTTAAGTACACCAGTCTGGTGACTCTAATGGTCACAGATTAGGATTTTAGGCCCTAACCTGTATCAAGGTATGACGTACACCAGTCTGGTGACTGTTCAGATCACAGGAGATTAGGATTTTAGACCCTAACCTGTATCAAGGTATGACGTATACCAGTCTGGTGACTGTTCAGATCACAGGAGATTAGGATTTTAGTCCTTAACTTGTATCAAGATATTAAGTACACCAGTCTGGTGAATGCAATGGTCACAGGAGAGTAGGATTTTAGTCCCTAACCTGTATCAAGGTATAACGTACACCAGTCTGGTGACTGTTCAGATCACAGGAGATTAGGATTTTAGGCCCTAACCTGTATCAAGGTATGACGTACACCAGTCTGGTGAATGCAATGGTCACAGGAGAGTAGGATTTTAGTCCCTAACCTGTATCAAGGTAGTGCGTACACCAGTCTGGTGACTCTAATGGTCACAGGAGATGAGGATTTTAGTCCCTAACCTGTATCAAGGTAGTACGTACACCAGTCTGGTGATTCTAATGGTCACAGATTAGGATTTTAGTCCCTAACCTGTATCAAGGTAGTACGTACACCAGTCTGGTGATTCTAATGGTCACAGATTAGGATTTTAGTCCCTAACCTGTATCAAGGTAGTACGTACACCAGTCTGGTGACTCTAATGGTCACAGGAGATGAGGATTTTAGTCCCTAACCTGGATCAAGCTAGTAAGTACAACAGTCTGGTGACTGTAATGGTCACAGAAAAGCTTGGACTCCGATCTGGATCACCCTGCCTATATCCTCCGAGATTAGTCCTGAGAAGGACTGTTGTGGTCAGCTCAGCAGCAGTTTGCAGCCCTGCTCCGGATCTACCTATGAGGGCCGCAAATCTGTCCCTAAGCAGCAGCAGACACTGTCCCTACACTCCCTGTCTGGATGCCTGTGTGCAGAGCACAGCGCGGCCGGGTCTTATAAAGGCTCGGTCACGCTGTGCAGGCCAACCAATCACTGCAATGCCACAACTAACAGAGCTGTGGCATTGCAGTGGTCTGCCAGCCAATCCCTGCACGTGGGCTGGCTCTCAAAAGAGCACCAACATGCAGAGATGATGACCACGAACACAGCACGAGTATCGCGAGATTACTCGGTGCTCGCCGAGTAGCCCGAGTACAGTGATACTCATGCGAGTACCGAGTAGTGGCGAGCATGTTCGCTCATCACTAATAATTACATAATACTCCCTCAGACTTCAGGTGTATATAAATGTAGAAAGAAACAATGCCAGTGCTGTAAGTGCTGAAAGGCAGTAATTCTGGTATTATTTAGGAGCGCTCAGTAAAGAGAAGCAGATACCAATAATTAAAGTAGACCTGTTTGTTCTGGTTTGCCCACTACGCGCTTTTCACCAGCGGCCTGCTGTCCTCCTCAGGGTCATCCCGGACAGCCCCGGACCGGATCACGCCGCAGTGTGAAGGCACCCTTACCAGTCGGGTAACTTTTAATCTGCACATCGATGAATCAGAATACCTCGGTCTGGAGACCTGATGCACAGGGGTGGACTGGCCCAGGTGGCAGGGGGGCAAGCGCCCCCTGGGCTGGTGGTATAGCTCACATCCAGGGCCGCCCCCCACAGGAATGGGCCGGCGCGGCGATGCAGCAGCAGACGGCGCCGGAGATGGTATGTGAGCTGCGGTCCGAACATTCTGATAGCACTCCCCCTTCCCCCGGTCACTAATTTGAGATTTCCGATAACACCCCCCCTTCCCCGGGTATAAGAAATTTCCGATCAGCTGAGATGTCGGGTGTTTGATGTGAGCTCCGTGCCAGAGCTCACATCAAACCCCCCTTACCGGCCCATCACGTTGTGCAAAGTCATGGCTCATGAAGGGGTTAAGGCATAGTGTAGATTAGGGTCCCATCAGATTAACATCACCTTGCCCCAGTTGATGATCAAACATCTACTGACCAATATATGCACCAAGCACCACGATTTTTTTAATTATCTATTTAAATAATTAAAAAAAACACATTGGCTCCCTGTATTTGGTACTCTACCAATATAAAGTGCATTGCTGAGGCTGCAGCCAGCAGCTGTCTGCTTTATCTGTGCTGAGAATTAAAAAGACAGGGATCCCTACATATTTTTTTACATTATTTATTTATGTTACACACATATGATTGCAGGTAGGTTGCCATACACTAACGTATGAGGCAACCAAGCACAGACACCGTACAGATTGTGGGGGCGCAGTCTGAATGAAACAGCCAATCACAGATGCTGTCACAGAGAGTGAGCATCTATGATTGGCCGCTGCAGTCCAGTAAAATTCATCTATCTATCCTTCATATATCTATCCTATCTATCTAGCTATCTATCATCTATCTTGGAGGATGCTCAAAAGGATAAGTTAAAAAAACAGACAAAAAACGAACCAAACCAGATGGTACCAATCCAGTTTTTTACTGGATCCGGCATACACATCCAGCATAAAATGGAACGGTACCACCTGGTCTGTTATTGTCTGGTTAGAGATCTATTTTTTTTACCAGATCTGTGCCGGATTTAAAGAACTGGATTTGTGACAGTAGCCTTGCTAACGTATAATTTGGCAAACTGCAATCTAGCTTTTTTATGCCTCTCTATTAGTAGTGGTGTTCTCCTGGGTCCCCTGCCATAACGTTTCATTTAATTCACAAGCTGATAGATAGTTCATGATGACTCTGATGCACTCTGGGCCTGCAGGACAGCTTGAATTTCTGTGGAACTTAATTGGGGCTGCTTATCCACCATCCGGACTATCCTGCATTGCAACCTTACATCAATTTATTTCTGCCGCCAGAAGGTGGAGAAACACAGGGAGACCAACCAAAAAGGAATTAGTAGCCGAGTTGAATCATATGTGCAGGATGGAGGAAAACATTAGTCAAAGTTCTCCAGATATGAAAAGTGCGGAAAGCCACTACCGCCTTTGGACCCCTGGATTTTGTTCCGAGAATCTGAGAACATGAGAGGCTGGTTATCGTGAGGAGGGTGGGGAGCCGGATGGGGACCCCGGGGCGCTGCAGACGGGTTTGACAGAGGACCCCCCGTTACATGTTACTTGTGGGGAGGTGGGCTCGCAGGAACGGGGAGCAATACCATTGAATAGACGTGAATATTTTCAGGACCCCTAGATATGCTCAAACCACTAAGAAACCTAATCATTTTGGAGTAAGCGCTTCGCAGACAGACAAGATAGATGACTTATATAAAACTGTCCATCCTGATCCGACATCTTTCTCTCTCTCTCTCTCTTCTATCTTTCTTCCCTCAAAATTCAACACTTGTTACTTTCCTCATCCTTCTTATGTTTCTTTATATTATTTAATCCCCCATTCTTGGATGTTTTTGTTTTCTTTTCCTTCTTATTTTTTCTCTTCTTTGGAATCTGAAAATACTTAGAATAAGAGTATTAAGTATGTTTTGATAACAATCGGAGGAAACATAGGCCTAATTGTAGGGTATGAGGTTAACCTTGATTTCCAGGCTGCAAATCCCTCCTTTCAAATAACTAAATTTTGTAAATTTCTTCTTTCTTTTTCCTTTTTTTTTCTTTTTTATATGTAACTGTTTGTATTCCTACATTTCTAATCAGACCTCATATAAAAATACAAGTTTGACACTAATAATATAAGTCCTATAGTTATGACGAATGCAAAATCTTTGATTTTCCCGAGAATGATACAAATTTTTGATTTGCACGAAATCGATTGTTTATTGTTGCACTGTAAGATGATATGTACTTACACATATATGTTAATAAAAATTGATTTAACCAATTTATTTCTGCCGTCCACATCCAGGGAGATTAGCTATAGTGCCATGAGTTGTAAATGTCTTAATTATGTTGTGCATCGTGGACAAAGGAACACCAAGATCTCTGGAGATTGTCTTGTAAACCTTGAGATTGTTGATATTTTTCAATAATTTTGGATCTCAAGTCCTCAGACAATTCTCATCTCCTCTTTCTGTTCTTCATGCTTAGTGCGGCACACACAGACACACAATGCTAAAATTGAGTCATGTGGCCCATATCTGTTACTTGCCAAAAGTGAGTGTGAACGAGCATCACATGCTTAAAACAAAGTTGTTTACCCACAATTTTGGAAAGGTGCCAACAATTTTGTGTAGCCCATTTTTGTAGTTTTGTTAGAGATTATGTCCAATTTGCCCTTTTGTTCTGTTTGTTTGTGTTGTTCCAACAGACACAAAGGAACTAAACATATGGATGACAAAACATGTAATTACAATAATTTTCTGGGAGAAATACTTCATTTTCTGAACAATTTCAAGCGTGCCAACACTTTTGGCCATGATTGTACATGGGCATTACACTGCGTGGCATTTATCTATTGCTAGCAGAGCGCAGAAGGCACAAAACAGCAGCACATGTGTGACTCACCGCCGGCCCGTGGACTCCGGTTTAGACAGGCTGTAGCTCCTTCCTCCTTGTCACGGGTGGGCCGCGCCTGCAGGTACTGGGGCCCGGTTGAGTGCAGATCAAAAGTTGAAGACGTCTTGTAGGAACATATTAAAGGGGTTAATTTATTCGTGACGCCACCTATGAGTAGTTCGGTCAGCCCGACCGACGCTGCGGAACCTTCGGGGGATGGACAGCAGCAAGATGGAACGCTCCCCACAGGCTTGAGCGGTGATCCCCGGAGGCTGGAGCTGCTTAAGATGTTGTGCGGCAGCTGCGGTTACCTTGTGTGCGGACGGATGCCATCATAAGGAAGCACGGACACTGTAAGTCTCTGTAACGGGTCTTTACTGTAACCAGCAGGCAGTACATGGTATACAGTTAACGGGTAGTGGACCGGGTGGACTCAGCAGTGATAGGTGTCCCTCAGAGATCCGTAGCGTTCCTCCATTCTAGCTAAGTATTTGCCATTGTCACCCAGGAATACCAGGTCGGGTACGGGGAGGCTGCTTCAATCCCTATCCAAGATGTACGTTATGGATGTTCTGGGGAGCCTTGGATCCCTCGGTGGGTACACCGCTGGTTAGACGACTGGAAGTTGGCTGGTGGTGGGGTGCTCCTGTAAAGCTGCTCCTCCACGCTTCTGGTTCGCGTAGCAGAGGTGAACTGCTGCCAGCTTCGGTACCAGTGAACCGACTGTGAGTTGGGCACGGGGGTCTTTTGGAACCCGTGGTTGGTGATGCCCGATCCCGGTTGTTCAGGCCTCAGGTGCTAACACCCGACCGGTGACGGCCCGGGGGCTGCACGAGGTGCAGAGCCCCGCTCCTACTCCAAGTTCAAGTCTTTGTCTGTCTTCTGTCTAGACTCGACTCTTACTCTCCTCTAGACTAACTGTACTTCTCCTACACTACCCTTGCACTCCGCCCACCAGGACCTTGGATTGGCCCTCTACATTAAGTGATGCATGCAGGGTTTTGGATCTCTAAGTTAACCATATGACTGCTGGGTCGGAGAATATTGCGGCTGCATTTATGGCTGCAATACCCTCCTGTGACTCACTCGTTGTGGGGCGCCACACTCCCCCTTGGTTAAATTCGCTTGTCCCCAAGCGTCACACTATCCACATTACAGAGGTTTTTATATTTTATAACAGGTAATACACTTTTATTAATGACAGGTCATTATTTTGCATAAAAGTGAGGCAAGTAAAATAAACAGGTATTTACTTTTGCGAGACTGGCGGACGGTCGGCTGTCCTTGGTAAAAGTTCAGGCTGTAGCCGTCAGATCAAACAGTAAGTGATTAACAGGAACAGAGTCAGTTATTGAGTGAGTCCAAGCTTTTAAGTCACTGGCGCAGAGAACGATGGCGCACCCAGATAGCGAACCACTCATCTGGACAAGCATAGCGCTCATAAGTGATTATATCGCCCCGTTATAGGTCGCGATCGGGATGTCCTCTGGGCAAGTTTGACTCGACTTCCCGGCGCCCCACAAACACCTCTTCATTCAAACCCACCTCCCAAGCGAACCCCCACCCAGTAGATAAATTAAAGGTGGAAATTCTACCTTCGCGGCGGAGTTCATCAGGCAGCGGCGGCTGGCGGCGAGCTTCGGCACGGGACTGCATGTTGGCACGTTCACAGGCTTGCCACTCCTCTCATCGGCGCTGGCGTACATCTCCGTCGGTGCAACTCGGGGTGTGAAGATGAACGGTGGAGCTGGTGATTTGGCTGGAAGCTTGGGCTTGGCGGGCAGTCTGGACCGGCACCCGGTGGAACGGCACAGGGGAAGGTGTCGGCGTTGCACCCGACCAGTGTACCCGAGCTGGCTGCTCGGACGGAGGGTCCTCGCTGTCTCCCCAAGCAAAACCGGTGTCGAGATCCTCAGGGATGCTGCGGGTCTCGTCGTCGTCATCTACCTCTTCTCCCTCAACGACCACATCGGGCTGCTCGATGGTTGGAGATGCTGGAGCTGGTTCCTCTGTACAACAGGGCGGTAGTGCTGCGGATTCTTCCTCGGGGACATCCTGCAGGGCTTCCAGGCTGCCTGCCTCTTCTTCTGTTTCTGCAGGTAGAGGTGTCTCAATCCCGGTTACCAGGTAGGCCTCGGCAGTTGCAAAGGAGGTCTCCAGTACGGGGACGAAAGAGGCAACAGTCTCTTTGGTAGTACGACTGTTGGCAGGTTCCTCAGGGGGAACTTGGTAAAGGTCAAGCTCTTCGGTGGAGCGTGTTGTATGCTCCAGCTCACAAATGGGGTCGGCTGTGGTTTCAATCGCTGGAACGGGCTGAGCTGGGGCCTCCACTGGAATGAGACAGTCTATCGGCTCAGGTGACGAAGCAGGACAGGTGGTGGGCGACGGTGAGGCGGTTGAGAAGCTGGCAACGTCGTCCGGTCCTGGAGTAGCTGTACCCGGTCGGCTCTGCTGTATCGCATGGTGTAGTCGGCGGCCCAGGCTCGCGCTCCAGCTGCGGATCGTCCATTCTACAGTCTCTATTAGCCTCACACGGAGGTCTTGCAGAGCCTCCTGCCAGAAGTTGGGGCTGCCGTCAATGGTAAGGACGGGACCCGGACCCGGATGGCCTATGGCTGCTCTGGCCTCCGCCTCGACTCTCCCGCATTAGGTCTTGGAGTCTTGTGCTGGCCATTCTCTTCTTTGGAGGGAACCACACCCGTTCAACCGGTAACCGTTCTGGTAGAGAGCTGGTGAAGAAGTGTCTCTGGCACTCCCATTTCCTTTGGGCTTCTGTAGTCCAATTGTGGGAAAAAGTCTTTGGGGTCCGCCCCCATGGTTGATTCGAACAATCAGGGCGGACAAAGAGTTTGGCGCCTTTGCCTTTAGCCCTCCCACGATGAGGGGCGGTGGCTCACCCCTGGGCTTGCACGTGGCGGATCCTTATGGCGGGAACGCCATCTTGGGCGCCATCTTGGCCCACGGTGAAAAAGGCAGGAAAGTTCTTTTAGGGATGAACAAAGTCCAAATTGTAGACATTAAAGTCATTTTTAAGCACATTATACCCGTTAGGGAACGGGCGTGCTCGTATCCTGTTCGTGACGTCATTCTCTGACTCACCGCCGGCCCGTGGACTCCGGTTTAGACAGGCTGTAGCTCCTTCCTCCTTGTCACGGGTGGGCCGCGTCTGCCGGTAGTGGGGCCCGGTTGAGTGCAGATCAAAAGTTGAAGACGTCTTGTAGGAACAGATTAAAGGGGTTAATTTATTCGTGACGCCACCTATGAGTAGTTCGGTCAGCCCGACCGACGCTGCGGAACCTCCGGGGGATGGACAGCAGCAAGATGGAACGCTCCCCACAGGCTGAGCGGTGATCCCCGGAGGCTGGAGCTGCTTAAGATGTTGTGCGGCAGCTGCGGTTACCTTGTGTGCGGACGGATGCCATCATAACGAAGCACGGACACTGTAAGTCTCTGTAACGGGTCTTTACTGTAACCAGCAGGCAGTACATGGTATACAGTTAACGGGTAGTGGACCGGGTGGACTCAGCAGTGATAGCTGTCCCTCAGAGATCCGTAGTGTTCCTCCATTCTAGCTAAGTATTTGCCATTGTCGCCCAGGAATACCAGGTCAGGTACAGGGAGGCTGCTTCAATCCCTATCCAAGAAGTACGTTATGGATGTTCTGGGGAGCCTTGGGTCCCTCGGTGGGTACACCGCTGGTTAGACGACTGGAAGTTGGCTGGTGGTGGGGTGCTCCTGTAAAGATGCTCCTCCACGCTTCTGGTTCGCATAGCAGAGGTGAACTGCTGCCAGCTTCGGTACCAGTGAACCGGCAGTGAGTTGGGCACGGGGGTCTTTTGGAACCCGTGGTTGGTGATGCCCGATCCCGGTTGTTCAGGCCTCAGGTGCTAACACCCGACCGGTGACGGGCCGGGGGCTGCACTAGGTGCAGAGCCCCCGCTCCTACTCCAAGTTCAAGTCTGTGTCTGTCTTTTGTCTAGACTAGACTCTTACTCTCCTCTAGACTAACTGTACTTCTCCTACACTACCCTTGCACTCCGCCCACCAGGACCTTGGATTGGCCCTCTACATTAAGTGATGCATGCAGGGTTTTGGATCTCTAAGTTAACCATATGACTGCTGGGTCGGAGAATATTGCGGCTGCATTTATGGCTGCAATACCCTCCTGTGACGCACTCATTGCGGGGCGCCACATGTGAACAAAGACACAGAATGGTGTTTACATTATTAAAAAAGTAACCAGGTGTATCTTGACTACAAAAGGATTAATGATAACCCGAACCTCAAAACAAAGGACACACATGCTAAACAGTAACATAACAGTTGGGTTTGTGTTGTGCTAGGCCATGTTCACACACTGCATTTTTACTTTGTTTTTGAGCTCAGTTTTAACCTAGGTTTTATGCTAATCTGAACGCTGTCCACACACATTGGTTTGATTTCTTCGCAGAAACTGAAAGATTTTGCCGCGTTTTGAAAAGAATGGGCATGTTAATTCTTTTCTGCATTTTGGCTGCAGTCAATGGCAAGAACGCAGAACAACAAATAAATAAATAAAAACGCAGTAAAAAAGCTATAAAATCAGTGTAAAACACAGGTTTTCTCCTGCCAAGAAATGTGGATTTACTAAAAACCCCTAAGATTTTGCTGTATTGTTGCCGCAGCAAAACCTTGTGTGTGTGATGCAAATGAGCTTCTTTCAGAGCTTCTTTGACCGCATGTTATGGGTTCACAGCAGCAGTTTCCAAATGCAAATGCCACATCTAGAATTAGCTCCAGAACTTTTACCTGCTTAAATGATAACTGTCACGGTGTAGGGAATAATAAGGGAATGGCAGTTACGGGCAGGGTGACTAGGAAAGACTAGTCTGACCCTAGTCTAGGAACCCTGAATGGCCCAGATCCTGAAGGTATCTCTGATGGTGAGAAGGTTTGGGCCTCCAGATTCTCCCTAACCTCCTCCACCAGCCCTATGGTATTCCCCATTCACCTCCCTCCACAGAACCGGGATACAGCAACTCCAAAGGAAAGGACCTCAGCCACACAAACACACAGAACTGCACTGCACGGCTTCTAGGCATAGAGTGAAACTCTATCAGCAGCACCACCTGGTGGAAGGAAAGGCTACTTAAAGACTAGGGGGAGGGGAGATCAGCTGAGTCATACATTAACCCCTCAACCAGCAGTTGAACCTCATAGTGAATGCAGTTCTGGAGCACAGAAGGCCAGGACCTTCACTACTATCAACCATGCAGCTCTTAAAGACAAACACATACACAGCAGCATCCAGCAATGTCAGCGCCAACTAAGCGCATGACAATAACAGATTAATGAAGGAATAATCTATGCAGTCTTTAGAGCGGTTTTCTTAACATCAAAATGGTCAATATTGCAAAATTACTTGTAAATACAAGCAACTTTGCATTAAAAATCCTCTCCATTCAAAAGAAAAGAAGGATTTATATTTTTACTATTTAGTACTTGTCTGTATTAAAGGGTACACCTGCAGCCCAACAGAAGTGGCCGGTTTCCTAGATAGAGAGTGCAATGCTTTCAAGCTCATTTTCTACATAGCTTGTGTTACTTTGAAGCAGGGTCCCTGTGCTGTTCTAACGTTGCAAAGGTAAGGTTCCGTCTGATTGCAACATCGAAGAGCATTGAGTTGGGGGCAGTGATGTACTTATACCATTTGTCCAAACTGTCAATCAATCAAGACCATGCCGTCCCTCCACAATCCTCTTCCCGTGACTGGCAGCAAAACTGCACTGTCAAGACAACGCTAGTTTTCCTCCCTACTACATGGTTCTCAATCAGTGATCATGATAAGCATCTTCTCAATTTTTCTCTTGCACCAATTTGTACAGAACTTCCCCATGTTCATCACTCAATGTAGCTTTAGTAAGACATTCTTACAGTAATTATTGCTATGTTTATTAGGCAAGGTGATTAGTAATCCATATAACGATAGTCATTCATAGTAATAATTTCCCTCTGAAAATTCTCATCTGTACAGAAGATGATTACTGTAACAATTGTATAGCCCACAGGGCTGAATGTCCAGGTGTCACTTACAGCCAGACTCCCATGAGGGTGACACCTTCCTACTTCTTTCTTGTTAGATACATATTGATAAATGAGGGTATAATGCTGGAAGAGGTAGTGTTGGTTTTTATCTAACTCCCAGTTGTGCAATTCATCATGTAATTGTCGGGCCCACTGGGACGGGGGTACTCGGTAACGGACCGGGTTACTGCTGCTGGGGAAGTCACGGGTGGTCCTGGTCCGGTCCGTGTCCCGGGCTCGGCAATAAAAGGGGATATTTACAGGGGTTGTCAGTCGTGACGCCACCCACTATATGCGGCCAGTGATGGGGCCGCCGCTGCTGCAGAACCTCCGGGGATGATGGAATAGCAGCTAGATGGGATAGTTCCAGTGGGTAGAACTGTGTTCCCCGGGGCAGTAAGGGTTAAGTCTATTGTGGAATGTTCAGTACACTTACTGTGCAGACGCTGCAGGGATCTCTCCTCAATGCTGGTGCTGACAGGCTGTGCTGTAGCTCTGCAGGTGGAGGGCTTTCTGTAATCCTGTATGGAGAGAATCACTTTCATGCAGAGACACAAGGGAGGCAATCTCAGGGTTTTCCGTGTTTACTCTCAGTTCTTCAGACAGTTCACAAGTCAGTTACAGTTCTTACTAGGTTCAGTACAAGTACACGGGCACACTCTCCCTCTCTCCGGGTTCCCTTTACTCTGCAGCCAGGTCTCTCTCCCTGTGACCCCTCACACAGTCTCTGTGTCCTTCCCGGGCTGTTTACGATCTCTCGATTTACTTGGTGTGTGTAACGCCGGACAGTATGGCGGTGACTCGGGCCCTTGTGGGTCCTCCTGGTCGTTACTGAGCTGCCTGTCCTTTGGGGTAGGGACCCTAACGTGTAGCTGTGGTCCCTCGTCGTGTTGTTTGGGGTTCCGGGTAAAACTACGGTCCCCTCTAGAGCCGACACTCTACTCAGCCCAGCCTCCAGCAGTCCTCAAGTGTGAGGCTCTACCAGGCTCCTGCTCTCTGCGTCTCTCAGTATCATAGGAGGGCTACTCCGCCTGCAGTCGGTCGCTTCAGCTGTGTGTCTAGGGCCCGGGTCTCCCCGTCCCTCTCTTTCCTGCACACTCCTGGGTGTACTAGCTCTGGATAGGCTTTCTCTCTCCTCCGGCTCACACTGGCTCGGTACAGATTCTGCGCTCCTTACGCCCCACTTTGCCAGAACGTGTGCTTCCTTCTGCTGCTCAGCTTAGCTCAACCTTCTGCTGTCTTTTGGCCTGTTCTTGGTCTTTACAGTTTGGCACCCTGGGCCTACTGAACTCCTTCCTCCTCCCCCTCACTATTTCTACTTTCAAGTCACTTGACTACATGTGTGCCCAACCCACTCCTCCAAATCCACCACCCCTCAACTGCCTAGAGTATCCAATCTTAGGGCTGGACGCTACCATCTACTGCACGTGGGTTGTGTGGGCTGTGAGGGTGTTGTTGTGCAACAATTGTCCTACCTGCCTGGCTGCAGTTTCCTTTTGTGGCCTCCTGGACGCAGGGGCACCACATAATCACCCAGAAAAATTATTTAGGACCACTATACAGTGAAAGCACATAAAGCCATTTAACGTATTCAAACTATCATCTAATCTCTTCGTTTTATTTGATTGTATTTTGTCTCATTTTACTATGAAACCTGAGAATTCTATAAAGAAATCTTCTCTGTATCTCAGGAGACCGGTCGTGTCTCACCCTCCTCACTAGTGTCTGCGTGTCTGCAGCAGGAGCCTCCCCCCTCTGCTCTCAGGAGACCAGCCATGTCTCCCCCTCCCCCCCACTACTGCTGTGTGTCTGCAGCAGGAGCCTCCCCCCTCTGCTCTGTTGGTACTAGGGCAGAAGATACAGTTAGGTCCAGAAATATTTGTTCGGTGACTGATTCTTCTTGATTTGGGCTCTGCATGCAAAGATTTTTCTTATTGAAAATGAAATATCTGAAATGTAATTGAAGTAATTGAAGAACAAAAACATTCTGTGAATGCTTAGGATTAAAATCAGTTTTGTACAAGGGCTCATCATTTCAGAAGCTTAAAAGTAATTAGACAAATGTACTTGACCATAAATAAAGTGTTAATTTTGAATACTTTTAGGAGACCCTTTTGCAGGCAATGACTGCCTGAAGCCTGGAGGCCATGGGTGTCACTAAAGTCTGGGTTTCCTCCTTTGTCTTTTGCCGCCTTTACTGCAAATGACTTCAGTTGTTGCTTATTTGTGATTTTTTCTGCCTTATGTTTTATTTTCAGCATTTGAAAAGCAGCTCGATGTCATTGCAGAACTTCTGTGCCTTTTACTATAGTGTTGCTTTCACAGTATATTGTGGGTCATTGTTCATCTGTTCTGTGAAGGGCTGTCCAATCCATCCTTACTGCTTGTGAATGAATCTGAGCAAAAAGCCTTGCCCTGTACAGTTCAGAATTCATCCGGCTGCTCCTGTTTTCAGTTACATCATCAATAAACCCTAGAGCCCCAGGACCATTGGGAGCCCAGCAAGTCTGGCCATCACACCGCCTCCACCACGTGTTACAGAAGATGTGCTGTGCTTTATATTATGAGCCACTCCAAGCCTTAGCCGTACTTTCTTCTTCCCATTATTTTTGTACCTGTTGAATTTAGTTTTTTCTATCCATAGAAGCTTTTCCAGAGTAGGGCAGCGTCATTAGGTGTTTTTTTTTAAATCTAATCTGGCCTTTCTATCTTTAAGGTTTTCATCTTGCAGTGAACCCTCTGTACTTGTTCTCATGATGTCTTCTCTTTATGGCAGACAATTCTGAAACATCTACTACCTGGAGAGTGTTCTTCACTTGGGTGAATGTTGTGAAGAGGTTATCATCGCCATGGAGAGGATCCTGCAATCCACCACTGTTGTCTTCCATGGACATCGTATCATGTTCCCAAGATCATCATCTCTCTTTTTTTTTTTCAGGGTTCACCAAACTGCTGATTTGGCCACTCCTAACATTTGCACTATCTCTCTGATGAATTTCTTCATTTTTCAATCTAATGATGTTTCTCATCCATTAAGAGTTCTTTTGACCATGTTGTAGGTTCACAGCAACAGCTTCCAAATGCAAATGCCACACCTGGAATCAGCTCCAGACCTTTTACCTATTTAATTGATGGATTAATGAGGGATTATTCAATGAAGCCCTTTAAAAAGCTTTTGAGATATTGTCCAATTACGTTTGTTAAATTGAAAAAGAGGCATCTACATATTAATAAGCTGTAATTTCTAAACCCTTCCTGCAATTAGGATATGAATACCCTCAAATTGAAGCTGAGATTCTGCACTATAAGTCTGTATAGTTTATATAACTGTATTTTGAATATGTTTTGGTAAACAGCTACAATGCCAAAACTTGTGTCACTGCTCAAATACTTCTGGACCTAACTGAGATCAATCTTGCCCCAGCTGATCTTAAGGGTACCTCTACACGCCACAACTTTTGGGAGCGATCGGAGGCAACCTAATGTGCACGTGCACATTTTTCATGGTTGCCTCCGAACGCCGAAGGCGCATTTACGAGCTGCAATTTCGCCCTCAACTTAAGGCGATGTGTCGTCCTGGAAGTTTCCACACCAACAGTGGGAAACACTGTTGAATCCCGACACCGCTTCACATGCCGCAATCCCCAAAGGAATGTGGGCGTACATGTCCAGCGCCGCAAGAACATAGGCGTGACAGACTTGTGTATTTCCCGCCCCAAACACGCTGATTAGACAACGCAATAGCATCATGATTGGCCAGGCTACTCAAGAAGGCTGGCTAATACATGATGCCATAGCAATTGTGTTGTGTGAATGGACAGCTCTTCAAATATGTCGCCCTGTGAAGGGACAGCCAATGGATACACAGTACCCACCACCAATAATCGCTGACGGGGCGTGGTGTTCATCACGCTGTGGTACGCCTCCGGGAAATCAGTAGGTGACGCTGATTCCATCCCTATCGCCCCTTCACACGCCAAAAGCAGGGAATTTCCCCTTCATGGTTGCCTCTGGTTTTGGAGCAGTGCTCTGAAATCGCCACCGGGCGCAACTTTCAAAAACACCACCGGGTTCCTCAAATACATGCCGCAATTTAGTAGCAATTTCATGGCAACGGTGAAGGGGCTCCGGATTGCCTCTCAGTTTCCACACCCCAGTTGCGGCGTGTAAAGGTACCCTAAGGAATTCACCCAGCAACCTGTGAAAGATGGAACTTATCAAGAGAGTGTAATCGATGTATTCAGCCTAATGATGCTCTGTTTCCTGCCGACATTTAGGTCTGTCCTATACCTAACATTGTATTTAGTAATGCAAATAATTAGACAAATACTGGTAAAAATGTAGGCTTCGTTGTGTTTTATTGATGTTTGTCAATGAAGAAGAGACAACAGCTGGCAATGCATATAAGAAAAAATGATGCGTAAGAAAGCAAATAGACAAAAAATGTAACACACACCCACTGACTCACACATTGCAGCAATATTGTGTAATGTTCTGGACATTGTGACTATGAATCAGAAAATTCACTTTCAGCTTGTCATTATCTTTTTTATTATAGCCTTCATTTAGTTCTCAGTTTATTTTTACAGTTTTGTCTGGAGACTCATATGCTGATATGATGGAAATACATTTCCTTCAACATCTGTCATAAATCAGAGACTTTTTATAATTCTCAGTAAGTCATTACAGAATAGAGGTGGAAAAATATACAAATATCCAATTGAGAGATATTAGACGGATAGAAACGAAAGAATACAGCAGCACTAAGATATAGGCAAACGTTGAATATATCATTTAGACTGCAGTACTGCTATAGAGAATATACTTATCTTTTTTTTTGTGCATAGATAGATTCAGTGGATATAAAGTCTACACACTCCTATTAAAATGCCAGGTTTTTATCATATAAAAAAATCCTACTAAGAAAAATCATTATCAGAACTTTTTCTATCTTTAATGTCACCCATAATCTGTAAAAATTAATTGAAAAAGGAACTTCAATCTTTTCAAGAACTCAAAAAGATCTAAGACTGGCTTCACACCACGGTGTGATCCGATCCGGGGCTGTCCGGGATGACCCTGACAGCCCCGGACCAGATCAGCACATAGAACTAGAGGGCCAAATGTGCCCTCCAGTCCTGTGTGCTGCCGGATTCTGCTAATTGCAGCCGCAGCTGCTGATTTTTCAAGATCGCGGCTACCATGGAGCTAGCCGCGTTCCTGAAATAACAGCGGCGTGCAGCCGCCAGTGTCTGGTTGCCGGATCCTCCCGGTCCGGGAGAATCCGGCCGAATCCGCGATCCGGCAAATTGGGGAGATTTTTTTCAAGCATCATTTTTGTGTCTGGAGAGAATAATCCGTATTCCCCGGAGTGTCCAGGAGTGATGAAACCTGATGGCAGAGAGCTACCATCCGGCTCCATCCAGCCCCATAGGCTGCTATGGGGCTAAAAAGCGGTACGGGGCTGTCTGGTTTACACCGGACAGCCCTGGATCAAAAAAAACTGGTGTGAAGCCAGCCTAAGATAATGTGATTGCATAAATAGGCACACCCTTAAATGAATACTTTGTTGAAGTGCCCTTTGAATTTATGCCAGCATTTAGTCTTTGTGGGTATTAGTCTATCAGCATGGCATATTTAGAATTGGCAGTATTTGCGCACTCTTCCTTACAGTAGCTCCATATCTGTCAGATTACAAGAATATATCCTGTGTACAGCGCTCTCTTCAGGTCACCCACAGATTTTCTATTGTAGAAGAAGAATTGTCTTTAGTGACCACAGGAGATGAGGTTCTTAAAACTCCACATTCGTTGAGCCATCATGTTAAAACTATAGTCATGCAGGAGGCAATCCAAGTTCAGGGAAAAAATCCTACGCATTTCAACCTACACAGTCTTAGTCACAACCTTACATGGTGTTGATCCATGGCTAAGACCATATCAGTTGAAATGCATAGGATTTGTCCGATGCACTGGGATTACCTCCTTCTGAATGTCTATACTTTTAACATGAAGCTCAATAAAGGTGAAGTATTAAGTGCCTCATCTCCTGTGGTTACTTGATAAAACCCTTCTTGTACATTGGATGGCTTTAGTGCTGGGACCAGGGCCGCTCAATGCACCGATGACCAACCAAGGAACCAGGACATAACGGGGTGAGCTGAACATTTCTTCTTTGCAGATTTTCTATTGGATCCAGGTCTGGGCACTGCCTGGACCATACCAAAACCTTGATTTTCTTCTGGTCAAAGTCATTCTTTTGTTGATTTGGAGGTATACTTAGTGTTGTTATCATGCTAGAAGGTGAAATTCATCTTCAGCTGTTTAGCGGGGGATTAAGATTTGGATGCAACATTAACTGATATTTGAACTGTTTATAAATCCTGCCACCTTGACTAAAGCCCCAGTTCCATTTAAAAAAAGCACAAATTCTTCACTGTGGGTTTGATGTTCTTTTCGTGATATGCAGTGTTGGTTTAATTTACGCAGGGGGCAAGTGTCCAAGGACCCGCTGGGCCACAGCACACAGGGGTTGACTACAGTTTCTGACCAGGTCTTCACCAGAACCTCTGAAGGTGAGGGTGTTGTGCTTTGTGCTTCTGGTAGAAACCGGGTGCCACTCAGTAAGACTGGAGCTGTGACAGATGGCCCCAGGGGTATGGACACAGACAATCAGATTCACTCCAAATATCTGCAAGTGAGAGACAAAACAGAGCGCAATGGGTCTTATCATATGAGGAAACTTAATACCCTTAAGATTGCATGTGCTCAGGCTGTGGTCACACATAGAAATCCGTTTTTGGAAGTGATTTTCATCACCAATCCGTTTTTTTCTGGGTGCTTTTTGAGCCTCCTGCACTCCTGAACGTTTTTGGAATTTTCATTAAAAAAACGCATGCGCGAACGCATGCGCAAATGCAAGTGCGCATTTGCATGCGTTCGCGCATGCGTTTCCCATAGGGCCCATGTTAAAAAAAACGCATGAAAACGCATGCGTTTTTTAAATGATGCCAAAAACGTTGCTAGCAACGTTTTTGACTCAAAAACGGACAGGGCAATGTTTGGAGCTCCAGAGAAAAACGGACAGGGTGTTTATTACATCCAATCCGTTTTCTGTCAGTTTTTGGACTTAGAAAAAAAAAATGAGAAAACTGAAGCCAAAAACGGACTGAGGGCTTATGTGGAACCCCAGCCTCACTTGGGTTAGTTGTGTAAACCCACAACTGGTGTATGCATTCGTACAGCTGCTGCTGCATCCGCACTTCCACGTGCAAAGTGGCGTGTATACAGAAATCCAAGTAAGGCTGTGGTCACAGTTGCCATGCGTTTTTTAAAGTGATTTAACAAAACTCATGCTTTTTTTCATGTCAGCATGAGTTTTGTAAGGTGTGTGATGGCTCCCTGCGTTTTTGGGTGCGTTTTTGAATCTGCACCTAAAAATAGTGCTTGTAGTATTTTTTTGAGCGTTTTGAAAAACGCATGCATTTTTGTAGAAAACGCATGCGTTTTTATAACATGGGTTCCTATGGAAAACGCATGCAAAAACGCATGTACAGTTAGTACCTTTTAGTGCCATTCAAAAACGCATGCGTTTCCCATAGGAGCCCATGTTAACAAAAACGCATGCGTTTCCGGAAACGCATGCGTTTTTGTTAACATGGGCTCCTATGGGAAACGCATGCGTTTTTGAATGGCACTAAAAGGTACTAACTGTACATGCGTTTTTGCATGCGTTTTCCATAGGAACCCATGTTATAAAAACGCATGCGTTTTCTACAAAAACGCATGCGTTTTTGGATATGCTCCAAAAACGCATGGGACAGTCACACATGCTTTTTGGCTATTAGGGCATGCGTTTTTTAACATGGGGGCCTATGGGTGCGTTTTTTACATGCGTTTTTGAAAACGCAGGTCTCCAAAAATGCATGTGAAAAATGGTACTGTGACCCCAGCCTAATAGTGGTCCTACGATCCGCGCTCCTGTTTCAGGAAAAAAGGACCACACGAGGTCTTGATGCAATGGTGTTTATTCCCAATACATTTCGGTGCTGTCCTAGTTCCTTCATCAGGGACCCCGAACGCATTGGGAATAAACACCATTGCATCAAGACCTCGTCTGGTCCTTTTTTCCTAAACAGTAGCGCAGATCATAGGAGCACTATTACTTGGATTTCTCTAATCAAATTCACTGCAAAGGTGTGGCCCAGCTGGCTGGAATCGGGTATACTGACTAACATACAACTAACCAAGGAAAGGAAAGTGTGCAGAGGAAGATGGGGAAGCAAGGTGAGGAAACTAAAGACACAAGAAGAGGAAGAAAAAGAACAATGATAAATGAAAGTAAAGGAAATCTCTCATCAACCTAACTGAGGTTTGAGGAAAGGTGTTAGGACTGTAAATTAGAAAACGCACAGCAATAACAAAACTAGGGCCAGAACTCCTTAGCTGAATTCCACCTAGAAATATATAGCTAGAAAAGAAGGCCCGTGCTAGGTGAGTATAAATCCCACCCAAGTTGTGATAGAACAGAGACAAAATAGGAAAGTGAGAAACATCTCACTAGCAGCAAAGCAAAGATGATAGAACTATCAGCAGTTGGACAAAGACTGACCAGGCTGTGGCTCAGCAGAAAAGGAAACTGACCACACAGTAGGAGCTCAGCAGATCGAATACAAAGGCATGAGTGGAACCTTCAGTACTTTAGCAATTTTTGTGTAACCAATGCAATCAGTATGTTTTGCAACAATAAGGTAGCAAAAGTCACTGGTTTTACACATCATGTGATGTTTCTTGTCTGGCACCTTGGTAATGAAACAGCTTTTTATAGGACAACAGTTGAACCAACTAATATAATTTTTCACTAATTGGCAGGATTGCTTTCTAATTATTGATAGATTTCAGCTGCTGTCCAGACTTTTCATTTTTTTCCACCTTTCTTTCTTTATGTGTTCAATACTTTTTCCTTGTGTTATTTCTCATTATTATACACTAGCTGGGTGCCCGATGCAGATGCATCGGGATTCTAGCAGAGCGAGTCTCTGACTCGCAATGGCCGCTTCGCGGCCAATGCTTCGCGCTGCTAAGGCGACTCGCCATGCCCGCTGCGCGGGCATAGCGAGTCGCCTTAGAACTGCTCGCAATGGCCGCTGCGCGGCCAATGCTTCGGTCGTATCCACATGACGACATTGACTCGCAGCGTGAGCGGACTCAAAAGGGGCAAAAATCCCATTCGTGATTATATAATAGATCACTAAATTTATGAACATTGATGGTTTTAATTCTCTCCCTCGGTGGATTGGATGGGTTGTTACCGACATCTGGTGATAAATGCATTTCAATAGCACCTTTATAAATATATCTAGTTAAAAAATTGGTGACATGTTTGTGGCACCCCAGCGGTTAATGTGCCACAGTAACATCACAAGGATTAACTCCCCACACAACACTGGACACTGCACTAGCACCTCAAGGTCAGAAGGGGGAGCTCAAGCAGCTCCCTGTATATTCTGGTCTGAGGAGGAACTAATTAGTTGAGAGTTGACAGTTGACAATTCAGTTTAGTGCAGGGAGCACTAGGAGGAGGACCTGTAAATGGGAGCAGTGCTGAGCTCCTGACAGCGACCACTGACTACTTTCAGGCCTGAAGCCAGGGTCTGAGGAGTACAAGAAACAGAGAAACACATCTGTTTGAGTTATGAGTTACCTCATAACTCGCCCCAGAGGAGCGCAGAAGCCGGATACCGGATACGGATCTGTGACTGAAACACGCAGCACAGAAAACACCGGGATAGTGGAGGTGGTATATCTACACTGTACCTCAGCGAAGCAACACGGCTTGGTCAGAAGCACACTGAAAGATTCAAGTTGCCTAGCAAAAGTACCTGTGAGGAGAAACAGGTCCAGCAGCTCAGCTAAAGCAGCAGCAGGGCCACACACAAGGCGCAGGAGTAGGAAGCTGAGGACCAGGACAGGGTGGGAGCAACCTGGCCCCGGTACAGACTCCGTGGACAGTACTTGCTGAACAACAACTCCAGTAAAGCCGTGGAAAACTTCAAAACAGTGAGTGTGTGTGATCCTTGTGCTCAAACCCTGCGTATCCTCACAAACTACCATCATCTCTACTACTACCCCTATCCTACAACATCCATAGCACTATCTATAGACTATTACTACCACTGCCCCAGGGAATCAAGCTCTACCCGCGGAGAGCCAATACATCTCCAGCTGCCAAACATCATCCCCGGAGGTTCTGCAGCAGCGGTGGTCACCCTGACCACAACTCGTGGGTGGCGTCACTACAAACTCCCTGTAAATATCCTCCCATTACTTGCGGAACCGGGACACGGTCCGGACCAAGGACCGCCGTGACATCCCCAGCATATACCCCGGTCCGGTACCGAGTACCCCGTCCCAGTGGGCTCCACAACGTCAATACTTATTTCACCCTCTGTATATTGTATCACTAGGCTGTATCTGCAATGGATGGTCTTGTTTAGCTTTTTTGCTGCAAATCACAACATTATTCTAATATGTTTGCAACCACTACTTTCAATTTTTGTTCTTGGTATCCGTTTATATTTGGCTCATGCTGCAGATTTTACTTCTTGAACCATTTCAGCATCATTAGATGAATGTAATTTATACAAATGTGATATTGTCGGAGGTATATTCAATAACCTGTGCTGAGCCCTAATGATATTTCAATGAATATCATTTCCTAATAATTTAGTATTGATTATTTAGCAGCGTGAGTTCCATTCTACTTCTACAATCCTCACATAATGAGCGCTCCTACTCTCCATCAATTACAGATTATGGACATTGAAGTAGAAGATCTCACAGGAAATTAAATGAAATAGCTTTGATACACATCTGATACACATTTCCTCGTCTGCTTTGTCCTATCTCCCAGCTGTAGCTTGTGTACATAGATACTTTACATTTATATAGCTACCGTCAAGGCAAGGAACTTCGTTTAATATTGTAGCATTCTCTTTTATGACTCGAGGCTTCTTCCACCGGTAGGGTGCTGAGCTTGGAGATCCATATGCCAGAAATGTTACTCAGACCTCATGCAAATGATGGCATTCTTGCTTCTGTAATGTAAGGTTTCAATCATTTTCTTTAGAACTCCTACATAGAAGTCTGTGTGCAAAAGCAGTGAATTAAAGGGATATTCCCGTCTCAGCTGTTGATGGCTTCCAAGTAGAAATTAGTAACACCAAAGCCAAGGAAGAGGTGTAATGCCGCACTGCCAAGAGGAGACACATCAAAGACGAGGAGGATATTGTAGACAGTGATTTCTTTTCTACGCGTTTCAGAGCACTGAATGGCTCCTTCTTCAGGAACAAATCACTAATTTTCAAGGCCATTAAGTGGTCCGAAATGCGTAGACAAATAAATGACTGTCTACAATATCCTTGCCATTGATGTGTCTCCTCCTGCCAGCGCGGCATTACACCTCTTCCTTGGCTTTGTGTTACTTCTACCTTGTGGTGGCTGCTGCAGCTGGGATCATATGCGCTTATAGTGGTTGTGGCTGGTACAACCCACCCAGGTAAGCCCCACTATATCCTGACCTTTTCCACTCACACAGACAAGATCCTATGTGCGGTCAGGGTAAGGGGAATAGCTGCTCAACCACAATTACTCACAGATCCTCGTCTTCCAGGTAAAGTGGATTGGCTGCCACTGGTCAACATGAATAGAAGATTTTTCCTGGAGCCAGACTCAAGTTATTTAGATTCAGAAGACCCTATGTGTGCTTCTCTAGTCATCCACAGCCTTTAATACAAGTAAAAATGAGTGAGGCAATTCAGGTTGAATTGACTAATACTCGAATCTTACAAAAATCCACTTTCACCAAAATGCAGATTTTTTTCTGTAATATGCTTCCGCATAGATTTAGAAAGATGGCTGCCACTGGCCACTATTTTTCTGAACCAATAAAGCGATATCAAAAGATTTAAAAAAAATCCTTCCACTTACGTTATGGCTCATCTTTCTGCTCTCTCTGCTACGCACCGCCACCCTGTATAATTCTTGCTGCATCTTCTGATTCCCCCGACTCTCTGCTAGAATACTAGTGTAGGGTTCTGCACACAGAGTCAAGGCAGAAGTTTGAAATGCAATAGAATCCAATCAGGTGGTAATCCGAAGGACTGGACAGGTGGTAAAGAGGCGCACAGGGTCCGGAAAGGTGAGTAATAAGGAGAGAATAAAGAAATATTTTTATTTTTTACATATTTGTAATATGCTTTGGGGTCGAGAGAGATCCCAGGGCATAATAAGTGATGTTAACTTTGCAGAGAAAGGTTTCTCCACCAATCAGAGTTCCTGTGATAAAACGCAAGCCAACTAATGTGAATTTTGCCAGATACATATATTTCCAATTACAAACACCGGCCATAGGAAATCATTCTGTAGAAACAGCTCAGACATAGAAGAATAGAATGGTAGAGTTGGAAAGTTCCTCCTGAGCAGGCCCGGACTGACAGGCGGGAGGGGTGGGACTTTTCCCTATGGGCCGCCCACTTGTGGGGTGCGGGTGGGCCGCCCGCTCCTCCAGCCTCAGCATTGCTTTAAATCTGTCACCGAGCGGCCACGGCATGCAGGGGGCGGGGCCACGGACGCGAAGGTGGCGGGGCCGTTTCCCCAAAGCAGTGCCCTTCTCTCAGCAATCAGGATGACAGGGGCAGGTCCCAAGCCCTCCCACCATCTTCATCACATTCCTGATCTCTCTCTGAGATGATCATGTGACCCCTGATGCCTCCCCTCCATGTGAAATCATCACAGGTCCTACCGGTATATGTGAGTATCATGTCTGTGTGTGTCTTTCTGAGTGTTGTTCTGTCTGTCTGAGTGTCTCTATCTGTATGTTTGACAGTGTCTGTCTGTGTGTCTCTCTGTCTCTACACAACACTATACAGTATATACAGGTCCACACTACATGCTGTACTAGTGTGCCTATATACTGTGTATATATAGTGTGGACCTGTATATACAGTATAGTGCTGTGTATGCAAGATATAACCAACAGTCTCAGATGTGCCCAGAGTCCACAGCCTGTAACGAGCCCAGAGTCCACAGCGTGTAACGAGCCCAGAGTCCACAGCGTGTAACGAGTCCAGAGTCCGCAGCGTGTAACGAGCCCAGAGTCCGCAGCGTGTAACAAGCCCAGAGTCCGCAGCGTGTAACGTGCCCAGAGTCCGCAGCGTGTAACATGCCCAGAGTCCGCAGCGTGTAACGTGCCCAGAGTCCGCAGCGTTGAACGAGCCCAGAGTCCGCAGCGTGTAACGTGCCCAGGGTCCGCAGCGTGTAACGAGCCCAGGGTCTGCAGCGTGTAACAAGCCCAGGGTCTGCAGCATGTAACGTGCCCAGGGTTCGCAGCGTGTAATGTGCCCAGGGTCCGCAGCTCCGCAGCGTGTAACGTGCCCAGCGTCCGCAGCATGTAACGTGCCCAGCGTCCGCAGCGTGTAACGTGCCCAGAGTCCGCAGCGTGTAACGTGCCCAGAGTCCGCAGCGTGTAACGTGCCCAGAGCCCGCAGCGTGTAGCGTGCCCAGAGCCCGCAGCGTGTAACGTGCCCAGAGCCTGCAGCGTGTAACGTGCCCAGGGCCCGCAGCGTGTAACGTGCCCAGTGCCCACAGCGTGTAATGTGTATACAGCAGGCAGCTTCTAGCGTGTACATAGCGGACAGTCTGTGTTGTGTATACGGCCTGCAGTCTGTAGTGTGCAGCAACAGAAAATTTTCCTGAGAGTTCTCTTTGTGTTCTTCCCGGTGTCTCCATGAATTCTGTTCTCTCTGCGCCTAGCACTGGACTTTTTGCCTCCACCTTTCATCTTTACCCATCTTTAGGATCAGGCTGAGTCTTGGCTATCTCTATACCACAGCATCCTATCTATAAAGCACAGCCTCCTGGGTATGCTGGGTATAATTCTCCTGTCTACTGAGTGTAATCTTCAGTATCTGTATTCTGTATATATACACTGCACAGCACCACTTCTTCTGTCCTGTATACTGGGTGTAATCCTCAGTCTCTGTATTATTCTGTATATATATACTGCACAGTACCACTTCTCCTGTCCTGTATACTGGGTGTAATCCTCAGTCTCTGTATTATTCTGTATATATATATTACACTGCACAGTACCACTTCTCCTGTCCTGTATACTGGGTATAATCCTCAGTATCGGTATTATTCTGTATATATACACCGCACACTACCACCTCTCCTGTCCTGTATACTGGGTGTAATCCTCAGTATCTGTATTATTCTGTATATATACACTGCACACTACCACTTCTCCTGTCCTGTATACTGGGTGTAATCCTCAGTATCTGTATTATTCTGTATATATACACTGCACAGCACCACTTCTCCTGTCCTGTATACTGGGTGTAATCCTCAGTATCTGTATTATTCTGTATATATACACTGCACAGCACCACTTCTCCTGTCCTGTATACTGGGTGTAATCCTCAGTATCTGTATTATTCTGTATATATACACTGCACAGCACCACTTCTTCTGTCCTGTATACTGGGTGTAATCCTCAGTCTCTGTATTATTCTGTATATATATACTGCACAGTACCACTTCTCCTGTCCTGTATACTGGGTGTAATCCTCAGTCTCTGTATTATTCTGTATATATATATACACTGCACAGTACCACTTCTCCTGTCCTGTATACTGGGTATAATCCTCAGTATCGGTATTATTCTGTATATATACACCGCACACTACCACCTCTCCTGTCCTGTATACTGGGTGTAATCCTCAGTATCTGTATTATTCTGTATATATACACTGCACACTACCACTTCTCCTGTCCTGTATACTGGGTGTAATCCTCAGTATCTGTATTATTCTGTATATATACACTGCACAGCACCACTTCTCCTGTCCTGTATACTGGGTGTAATCCTCAGTATCTGTATTATTCTGTATATATACACTGCACAGCACCACTTCTCCTGTCCTGTATACTGGGTGTAATCCTCAGTATCTGTATTATTCTGTATATATACACTGCACAGCATCACTTCTCCTGTCCTGTATACTGGGTGTAATCCTCAGTATCTGTATTATTCTGTATATACACACTGCACAGTACCACTTCTCCTGTCCTGTATACTGGGTGTAATCCTCAGTATCTGTATTATTCTGTATATACACACTGCACAGTACCACTTCTCCTGTCCTGTATACTGGGTGTAATCCTCAGTATCTGTATTATTCTGTATATATACACTGCACAGTACCACTTCTTCTGTCCTGTATACTGGGTGTAATCCTCAGCATCTGTATTATTCTGTATATATACACCGCACAGTACCACTTCTTCTGTCCTGTATACTGGGTGTAATCCTCAGTATCTGTATTCTGTATATATATACTGCACAGCACCACTTCTCCTGTCCTGTATACTGGGTGTAATCCTCAGTATCTGTATTATTCTGTATATATACACTGCACAGCACCACTTCTCCTGTCCTGTATACTGGGTGTAATCCTCTGTATCTGCATTATTCTGTATATATACACTGCACAGCACCACTTCTCCTGTCCTGTATACTGGGTGTAATCCTCAGTATCTGTATTATTCTGTATATATACACTACACAGTACCACTTCTCCTGTCCTGTATACTGGGTGTAATCCTCAGTATCTGTATTATTCTGTATATATACACTGCACAGTACCACTTCTGCTGTCCTGTATACTGAGTGTAATCCTCAGTATCTGTATTATTCTGTGTATATACACTGCACAGTGCCACTTCTCCTGTCCTGTATACTGGGTGTAATTCTCAGTATCTGCATTATTCTGTATATATACACTACACAGTATCACTTCTCCTGTCCTGTATACTGGGTGTAATCCTCTGTATCTGCATTATTCTGTATATATACACTGCACAGCACCACTTCTCCTGTCCTGTATACTGGGTGTAATCCTCAGTATCTGTATTATTCTATATATATACACTTACAGTACCACTTCTCCTGTCCTGTTGTCAGATGTGGTATTGGACTTTGATTTTCAGCATTTAACTGTTGTTTAAATTAATTATCCCCAATATGGAAGTTATCACTTCTCTTCTATAGATGGTGACTTGCCCTTCGCACTGGATCTGACCACTGGGACCCCACGATCCCAAGAAACGTGGCTGTAAGCGGTGGGGGGTTTTTTCGCCGCCGCAAGTGGCGGATCTGCCGCACCTGGCAGAACAGCACTTGCCGTACACAATGCATGGGGCTTGCCGCATCTGGGCTGCAAGTCGGCTGATCCGGCAGATGCGGTGCCACCTACTGGATTGGCCGCAAACATCAGTTTACCGCTGATGTGAAAGCAGCCTGTGAAAGTGATGAGCTCATGACAACGTAAAAGCAAATTTCACTGATCGAGGATGATGGGTGTTATAGTATGTGGGCTGCTGGGGCTTGTTTTCCAGGGCTGCTTTTTGGTCCCAGTCCGGCCCTGCTCCTGAGTCATCTAGTCTAACCCCCTGCTCATATGTTTTTGCTTGATCTATTGGAAGGATGAAACTTTACATAGCAAACCCCCGATGGGAGGGTGTTGGAAGGGGCTCTAGGCATGCTCAGTATGAAAGCCGGATCCAGCCTGGCCAGATCCGCCCCTGGCTGGATCTGGCCCCAGTAAAGCCCATTCTATTTTTGGCCGCAGTGCGCCGCATCTGGTGACATGAAGCTTTTTAGAGAGCCGCAAATTCGTTAAATTGTTCATTTGGGGAGGTCAAAAGGATGCATTTGTAAGGAAACTTGATGCCTGATGTGGCTGCGTCCCCATTCTGAGTAAATGCAGACAGGCCTCATCAGGTGGCTTCAGGTTTTGAACAGACTACAACGCTGGACAGAAAAATGCAAGTGTGAAACCACCCTTAGAGCTTCCAAGTGCTGCTGTGAAGTTGTCCGAAGCACCTGCATTCCTCCATAGGGACAGTTGCCTCTGCTGGGGCCGTGCAACATTGTGACCTTCCCGAACTGTCGGGGAAGTTGTGTGCACCTGAAGAAAGATCTTGGGGAAGAAAACTACTTTTTAACACCTAACTTTATTTTTGTTTTCTCATTGTTTCATTCCACGTTCCATAACTTTTTTTCTTTCACTACTCGTATTTTGTCTTTGGAGCGTGCTCTTTGCATGATGAGTTGTATTCTTCAACGTCACCAGGGAGTCAAACAAGTTGACCCTCATACAGGTTGTGAAAAACCTGCAGCTTCTAATATATAAAACCACAAGACATTTGTGACGTCAGTTCCGTCACTTTGCACACACTTCCGTGACTTTGTCCCAGGGTACACCCGCTCAGGGTGGACCAAGATGGCCGCCCTAAGCGGGAGTACCCTGGCGACCCACACTACTCGGCACTCACCCCCACAACCCACATCCACATACACGTACACCCCTGACACAACACTATCGTACCCCTCCCCCCCCCCCACACACACACATGGAAACACAAAGCTGCACTGTCATACATGCACACATAAATTAAATAAGAATTGACACTACTACCGACTGGGTAAACAAGGCTGTCGGCTTTATTAAGGTTAAATAAGTTATTTAAACCAATATTAAAATTTTTATTATCCATTCCAATAGATAAATAAAACCGGCTATATTATATAGCAATTGAATTCATAAGAAAGATTCCTTTATAATTACCGTTAAACATAACAAAACCATCCCACCTGGGCAGCGCATAGCTATGTGCGGCCCCCAAACACGCCCAAGACCTTGTTCCACCGCTGTCTGTAAGCCCAGGTTAAAAACATCCCATCCAATTTCACTCAAATGGACCCAGTCTTTACGGTACATTCCCTCAATAAAACCTTCCAGGTCCACATGACGATAGGACCGTCCTCCTGAAGCTGAAATAAACTTTTCCAATAGCCTATATACCCGCTTCCGGATAGATTCCATAAATTTAAATTGAACACGGTTCCACACCAACCGCGGAACGATTTCGGAAAATACCAACTCGGAAAACGGAAACATAGATCGAATGAGACCAATATCTCTCCTAAAATAACTAAGCAAATCCAACGTTGGTATTTTCCCAATATCGTTACCGCCGATATGTAAAACAAGAAGATCCGGGAGCGGGACGGCGACCGAAATTTCAGTTAAATAACGACAAAGATCATGTAACCTCAAACCCCTATACCCAAACCAGAAAATCAGGGCCTGCGTCGAATCAGTCGACAAATTGTCGGTATAGCGTCTTACCGCTGCCCTCTTCTGGGCCCAATATATGTAGGAATGACCTACAATCCATACAATAATTGGTCCTAGGAAAAAATAATAACAACGTTAGACTAACAGTTTCGGTCGAACATATAATCTTGCTCTATGTGATTTCCACCTCCCCAAGCGTTGGATGGACTGAGTACTCAACCCCGCACAAGCTGCCGTCGTTGCAGCACCAATCCTAAAAGAATGAGACGAGAATCGAAGATGACTCATGTTCAACAAATTAAAGCATTTTTTTAGAACAGAAGAAAATTGATAAACCGTCACCGGGTCGCCATGTTCATGTATGAACAAAGACCCTTGAGAGGGGTGACGAACTGATAACCAATGTCGCATGTTCTGACAAGGACAAAGGCAAAAATTTGGAAGTGAATTGAGCTTCACAGACGTACCAGTACCTCGCTGATCAGTCTTAGATCTACGAACCCGGATCAAGATAAAACTGTCGAACAATGAGACATCCTCGACCCTCATACCAGAAAATTTAAACTTACTGTAAGATAACACTTCGCCGATCCTAAAAGCTCCAAAAAACATTAAAATAAAACACGTACGAAATAATGACTTCATAATCGGAAAAGCAAACATCCTTTAATACAAACCATAATTTCTTCAACACTTCCAAAGAAATAGGACGACGAGTATCGGGCATAGAATTCCCCTTCCGAACACCTTTCAAAAACTGATGAACAACAAACATATTAGACAAAGAACATCCTCCATATAGTTGGTGAAAAAATGATACGCCATACATAGTTTTTGTCAAACTCGACTGGCTGCGACCGGATCGCAAAAGTGCATCGCAAAATTGAAGTACAATAATAGCATCACCAGTAACTGCAGAAATATGCCTTGTTGCACAAAAATTCAACCAGTCCCGCCATGCAGCCGCATAAGAGGCCCATGTTGAGGGAGCCACAGAGTTCCTAAGAAAACCAGTTATTGATCCTCCAACACGGTCCAAAGAACCGAGGGGCACTCCCTTCCGCAGTGACCCGCTGCCGGAAAGGAATCGCGGAAATCTGCCCAAAGCTGCCGAGAGAGAAACAGTGCTGACATATTAACAGACTCAAGGTCGTGAGTCACCTTTAACCAGATATTAAATCGAAGGCAAGATAACACCAGTCGGCGAAGCAGGCGACTAATGAGTGGACACTTCGAAGAAAGCGAATTGATGACAAACACCGATCCCTCAGTAGGGAAGCAAAAGGTGATACGCTTATTGACCAAACATGAGCCCCAAAGCTCCACAATGGCTAACAGCGCCACTAAATCCAATAACACCGGTGACTTACAAAAACCACGTTCAAGAAAAAACGCAGGCCAACGAGAGGAAGACCAATCCCGTCCATAAATTACACCAAAACCACAGGAAGGATCCGTATGCAAAAATAAAGATAATGACGAAGCCGACACGAAGTGATCCTGCAAACAACAAATACCGTTAAAAGAAGATAAAAACTCATGCCAAACCAAAAGATCATCCCTCAAAGCACGAGTCACCCGAATATGGCAACCCGAAGACGTGACACCTTTAGTGGCATCATAAAGGCGCCGCAAAAAGGGGCGACCCATTGGTAAAATGCGCAAGGCAAAATTTCAGCTACCCAACAAGGATTGAAAATCCCTTAATGTAGCCTTCTCTCTACAAAACATGTCCGCTGCTAACCGTTTCAGCTTATCCAACTTTGATTCGGACAGACTGAATTCCATCTTGTCGGAATCAATAGTGATACCCAAGTATTCCAGCTTAGTACAAGGAAACACAGTCTTATCAGAAGCTAAAGAAACTCCAAAATGATCCATTAACCGTAAAAAACGAGAAAGAAGAGAAAAACAATCATCGGAAAACCCCGATCCCACAAACAAAAAGTCGTCCAAATAATGTAACACACCAGCAGAAGGAAAATCCGACCCGACCGCCCATGATAAAAACGTAGAAAACGATTCAAAATAAAAACACGAAAGATAAAATCCCATAGGGAGGCAACGATCAAAATAAAACCCACCATCAAAATAAAAACCCAAAGAATTAAAACCAACTGGATGAACTGGCAAAAGCCGAAAAGCAGACTGAACATCAGATTTAGCTAACAGACAATGTCTACCGAAACGACGCAACAATTCGACCGTAGCTTCAAAACGCACATACTTAACCGCAGCTGCTGCAGGATCGACCTGATCATTAAGAGATCCCCCTTTCGGAAACAACAAATGATGTATAATACGAAAAGAACCTGGCTCCTTCTTAGGGACAACCCCTAACGGGGAAATCCTAAAAACCTCGAACGGTGGAATGGCAAAAAGGCCCGCTATGCGTCCCAATGAAAGTTCCTTCTCAATATGCCGAACCACCGCAGAAGGATGCTGAAGAGCTGACACCAGGTTCCTTCCAACCACACAACCTTTCCCACCTAAAGGGGGAACAAAACACCCATTACGAAACCCATCAATTAACAAAGTTGCCGTCGCCCTGTCTGGAAAACTGCTTAACCATGGAAGCATGTTTTCCAGAATCACTGGGGTCGACGTTTTTAACCGAAGAATTCCCAACAGGGGCAGTGTATTGAGCAGACATTGCCTGCTTATGAAAGCACTTAGCGGCCGGGTGGCTACCTGCGCAAAATGAGCATTCATGTTTAAAGCGGCAAGAATTAGCCCACTTACATGAAGAATCATTAAACGCAAAACAAACTCCCTTCCGTGAAGCCGGAATCGAAGCAGGCTTCACAGACTGGTTGCGCTGCGGTAACATTAGATTGAGCCAAAGCCCGACATCCTTCACACCCCAAGCAATAGTGGGGTGAACAGCAAGCTTCTGACGAAAAGACTCGTCGTAATGAAGCCATGCCGACCCCCAAAATTCCTATAGGCTTCAAGTATAATATCAAGGTGCTGGAAGAGGCCCGTACAACAAGAAGGGTATTTCTCTCCCAGCACCGCGGAAAAAATAGAAAACGCTTGCACCCAATTATGAAAGGATTTGTACGGTTTACACTTATCCGACTCGTGTTCTAATTTATCATCTATTCTCTCGCTCCTGACTGGGTGTTCCCTAGACACTGGAAGGAGAGAAAAAATATCAACGTATTCGCGGTTCCAAATTTTTCTTTTAACAGCAAGCGAAAGATGGAACCCGAGAGGGGAAACCTCGCAAGCGAGAGCTTCCTTAAACGCGAGGTCAGATACGGCAGCAGACCGTACCTCCGCATGCTCAACCGACGCCCCTGCCCTTTTCTCGCTAGGCTTAGCAGATAACGCAAGGGCGTCAGCAACGGCTTTAGCCACCACCGACCTAAAATCCTCAATATTAACCTGTGGAAGTGAATAAGATACAGTCCTCACCATGACGCGATTGCAGCTGTGCAGGTCGAGATGCAGATGCTCCGGGTGCCGGCCGAGAATCAGGAACGGACGGAGAGAACGCAGGACGACGAGCCGATCGGCAAGCGAGCTCCTCTTCAGAAGATGGGTCCGAAGAAGACCATACCCGGCGAGCATCTTCAGACCTAGAAAGGGGAGGAAGAGGCAAAGAAGACAATCCTGGAACAGTACTGCCCGAAGCATCCGGGCCGGCGTTGAAAGAAGCAGCAGGAACAGATCAAGATGCAGCATCCATCAGCATATTGGGACCTAAGCCCCTGTCCCAAGCAGACAAGTCCAGAGGAGTGCATTGCACAGAGTTAAATACAGCCGACTCATGACACGTCAGCTCCTGGGGCTGGCTACTATGATGCCCAGCAGCCACAGCTAAATTTTCAAAAATCCCGGGACCAGATTGTGCAGATTCCTGAGGGCAGTCATGTGACCGTTTTCTAGATGGCCGGCAGGTGGCGCTCTCAGAACATACCAGCCGCAGACCGCGCAATGTGGACGCTCCTCCGGCTCCCTTCTTCTTCTTCCTGGATCCGGACTGCCGGTTAGCTTCGCCGGCTCCCCGCTGTGGTGGGGCGGAAGGAGAATACCGGGTCCTCACTCTCCTCTGAGTGCGGAGGTTGCGCCCGACAGACACCGGGAGCTCCGCACTATGAGATGAAGGGGGCTCCATACCTGCCTCCCCAGCAGCTGTAGAATCACAGGTACCAGGCAGCAACAGTGCTAAACAGGACCGCAGTAAAGCCTCACCACCTGGCTGGCCAGCCCTCACAAGTAATTCAGATAACAGGCTGTCCATCTTCAATTCTGTCAGAGGTCTGACTGACCCTCTGACAGGAAAGTGGACCTACTTATAGCCTCCCACTGCCCACCAACCTGCCTGACCAATAGCCACCTAAGGTCACCATATCTTGACCATTTGCTGAAATCCAGCCAACCAGTACCTGTTGCCATGCACAAGCCCTAAGTGCCTGGCAACAATAGCCCTTCACTTGACCCCATAACTGCATATATAGCAGCCTGTGTTGCCATGTTGTTCCCCGCTATCTGCTCAGGGGACATAACATACTCTCATGCAGACTACCAGTCTCCGGTATACTTACCCCACCGCCATCCCGCTGCGCCGTTCCAGCTTAGCCCCGCCCACCTCGCGACAGGCTCCGCCCACCTCGCGGTGCTCCCGCCAAGCTCCGCCCACCTCGTGGTGCTCCTGCCAAGCTCCGCCCACCTCGCGGGCTCCCGCCATGGCTCCGCCCACCCTGCACCGCCCACCTTACCCCGCTCCCGCCTGGCTCCGCCCACCTAGCCTGCGCTGACCACAGAGCTACCGTCGTCTGCTGACCACAGAGCCGCCGTCGTCTGCTGACCACAGAGCCGCCGTCGTCTGCTGACCACAGAGCCCCCATCGTCTGCTGACCACAGAGCCACCGCCGTCCTGCGCTGACCACTCTGCCTCCTTCCTGCGCTGACCACTCTGCCTACTTCCTGCACTGACCATTCTCCCTCCTTCCTGTGCTGACCACTCTGCCTCCTTCCTGCGCTGACCACAGAGCCTCCTTCCTGCGCTGACCACAGAGCCGCCGTCCTCTGCTGACCACAGAGCCGCCGTCCTCTGCTGACCACAGAGCCGTCGTCCTCTGCTGACCACAGAGCCGCCGTCCTCTGCTGACCACAGAGCCGCCGTCCTCTGCTGACCACAGAGCCGCCGTCCTCTGCTGACCACAGAGCCGCCGTCCTTTGCTGACCACAGACACACCGTCCTCTGATGACAACAGAGCCGCCGTCCTCTGCTGACCACAGAGCTGCCGTCCTCTGCTGACCACAGAGCCGCCGTCGTCTCCTGTCCACAGAGCCGCCGTCGTCTGCTGACCACAGAGCCGCCGTCGTCTGCTGACCACAGAGCCGCCGCCGTCCTGCGCTCACCAATCTGCCTCCTTCCTGCGCTGACCACTCTGCCTCCTTCCTGCGCTGACCACTCTGACTCCTTCCTGCGCTGACCACTCTGCCTCCTTCCTGCGCTGACCACTCTGCCTCCTTCCTGCGCTGACCACTCTGCCTCCTTCCTGTGCTGACCACAGAGCCTCTTTCCTGCGCTGACCACAGAGCCTCCTTCCTGCGCTGACCACAGAGCCGCTGTCCTCTGCTGACAACAGAGCCGCCGTCCTCTGCTGACCACAGAGCCGCCATCCTCTGCTGTCCACAGACACGCCATTCTCTGCTGACCACAGAGTAGCAGTCCTCGGCTGACCACAGAGCCGCCGTCCTCTGCTGACCACAGAGCCGCCGTCCTCTGCTGACCACAGAGCCGCCGTCGTCTGCTGAACACAAAGCCGCCGCCGTCCTGCGCTGACCACTCTGCCTCCTTCCTGCGCTGACCACTCTGCCTCCTTCCTGCGCTGACCACTCTGCCTCCTTCCTGCGCTGACCAGTCTGCCTCCTTCCTGCGCTGACCAAGAGCCTCTTTCCTGCGCTGAGCACAGAGCCTCCTTCTTGCGCTGAGCACAGAGCCTCCTTCCTGCGCTGACCACAGAGCCGCCGTCCTCTGCTGACCACAGAGCTGCCGTCCTCTGCTGACCACAGAGCCGCCGTCCTCTGCTGACCACAGACACGCCATCCTCTGCTGACCACAGAGCCGCAGTCCTCGGCTGACCACAGAGCCGCCGTCGTCTGCTGAACACAAAGCCGCCGCCGTCCTGCGCTGACCACTCTTACTCCTTCCTGCGCTGACCACTCTGCCTCCTTCCTGCGCTGACCACTCTGCCTCCTTCCTGCGCTGACCACAGAGCCTCTTTCCTGCGCTGACCACAGAGCCTCCTTCTTGCGCTGAGCACAGAGCCTCCTTCCTGCGCTGACCACAGAGCCGCCGTCCTCTGCTGACCACAGAGCCGCCGTCCTCTGCTGACCACAGAGCCGCCGTCCTCTGCTGACCACAGACACGCCATCCTCTGCTGACCACAGAGCCGCAGTCCTCGGCTGACCACAGAGCCGCCGTCCTCTGCTGACCACAGAGCGGCCGTCCTCTGCTGACCACAGAGCCGCCGTCCTCTGCTGACCACAGAGCCGCCGTCGTCTGCTGAACACAAAGCCGCCGCCGTCCTGCGCTGACCACTCTGCCTCCTTCCTGCACTGACCACTCTGCCTCCTTCCTGCGCTGACCACAGAGCCTCCTTCCTGCGCTGACCACAGAGCCTCCTTCCTGCGCTGACCACAGAGCCTCCTTCCTTGCTGACCACAGAGCCTCCTTCCTGCGCCGACCACAGAGCCGCCGTCCTCTGCTGACCACAGAGCCGCCGTCCTCTGCTGACCACAGACACGCCGTCCTCTGATGACCACAGAGCCGCCGTCCTTCTGCTGACCACAGAGCCGCCGTCGTCTCCTGTCCACAGAGCCACCGTCGTCTGCTGACCACAGAGCCGCCGTCGTCTGCTGACCACAGAGCCCCCGCCGTCCTGCGCTCACCAATCTGCCTCCTTCCTGCGCTGACCACTCTGCCTCCTTCCTGCGCTGACCAGTCTGCCTCCTTCCTGCGCTGACCACTCTGCCTCCTTCCTGCGCTGACCACAGAGCCTCTTTCCTGCGCTGACCACAGAGCCTCCTTCCTGCGCTGAGCACAGAGCCTCCTTCCTGCGCTGACCACAGAGCCGTCGTCCTCTGCTGACCACAGAGCCGCCGTCCTCTGCTGACCACAGAGCCGCCGTCCTCTGCTGACCACAGACACGCCATCCTCTGCTGACCACAGAGCCGCCGTCCTCTGCTGACCACAGAGCCGCCGTCCTCTGCTGACCACAGAGCCGCCGTCCTCTGCTGACCACAGAGCCGCCGTCCTTTGCTGACCACAGACACACCGTCCTCTGATGACAACAGAGCCGCCGTCCTCTGCTGACCACAGAGCTGCCGTCCTCTGCTGACCACAGAGCCGCCGTCGTCTCCTGTCCACAGAGCCGCCGTCGTCTGCTGACCACAGAGCCGCCGTCGTCTGCTGACCACAGAGCCGCCGCCGTCCTGCGCTCACCAATCTGCCTCCTTCCTGCGCTGACCACTCTGCCTCCTTCCTGCGCTGACCACTCTGACTCCTTCCTGCGCTGACCACTCTGCCTCCTTCCTGCGCTGACCACTCTGCCTCCTTCCTGCGCTGACCACTCTGCCTCCTTCCTGTGCTGACCACAGAGCCTCTTTCCTGCGCTGACCACAGAGCCTCCTTCCTGCGCTGACCACAGAGCCGCTGTCCTCTGCTGACAACAGAGCCGCCGTCCTCTGCTGACCACAGAGCCGCCGTCCTCTGCTGTCCACAGACACGCCATCCTCTGCTGACCACAGAGTAGCAGTCCTCGGCTGACCACAGAGCCGCCGTCCTCTGCTGACCACAGAGCCGCCGTCCTCTGCTGACCACAGAGCCGCCGTCGTCTGCTGAACACAAAGCCGCCGCCGTCCTGCGCTGACCACTCTGCCTCCTTCCTGCGCTGACCACTCTGCCTCCTTCCTGCGCTGACCACTCTGCCTCCTTCCTGCGCTGACCAGTCTGCCTCCTTCCTGCGCTGACCACAGAGCCTCTTTCCTGCGCTGAGCACAGAGCCTCCTTCTTGCGCTGAGCACAGAGCCTCCTTCCTGCGCTGACCACAGAGCCGCCGTCCTCTGCTGACCACAGAGCTGCCGTCCTCTGCTGACCACAGAGCCGCCGTCCTCTGCTGACCACAGACACGCCATCCTCTGCTGACCACAGAGCCGCAGTCCTCGGCTGACCACAGAGCCGCCGTCGTCTGCTGAACACAAAGCCGCCGCCGTCCTGCGCTGACCACTCTTACTCCTTCCTGCGCTGACCACTCTGCCTCCTTCCTGCGCTGACCACTCTGCCTCCTTCCTGCGCTGACCACAGAGCCTCTTTCCTGCGCTGACCACAGAGCCTCCTTCTTGCGCTGAGCACAGAGCCTCCTTCCTGCGCTGACCACAGAGCCGCCGTCCTCTGCTGACCACAGAGCCGCCGTCCTCTGCTGACCACAGAGCCGCCGTCCTCTGCTGACCACAGACACGCCATCCTCTGCTGACCACAGAGCCGCAGTCCTCGGCTGACCACAGAGCCGCCGTCCTCTGCTGACCACAGAGCGGCCGTCCTCTGCTGACCACAGAGCCGCCGTCCTCTGCTGACCACAGAGCCGCCGTCGTCTGCTGAACACAAAGCCGCCGCCGTCCTGCGCTGACCACTCTGCCTCCTTCCTGCACTGACCACTCTGCCTCCTTCCTGCGCTGACCACAGAGCCTCCTTCCTGCGCTGACCACAGAGCCTCCTTCCTGCGCTGACCACAGAGCCTCCTTCCTTGCTGACCACAGAGCCTCCTTCCTGCGCCGACCACAGAGCCGCCGTCCTCTGCTGACCACAGAGCCGCCGTCCTCTGCTGACCACAGAGCCCCCGCCGTCCTGCGCTCACCAATCTGCCTCCTTCCTGCGCTGACCACTCTGCCTCCTTCCTGCGCTGACCAGTCTGCCTCCTTCCTGCGCTGACCACTCTGCCTCCTTCCTGCGCTGACCACAGAGCCTCTTTCCTGCGCTGACCACAGAGCCTCCTTCCTGCGCTGAGCACAGAGCCTCCTTCCTGCGCTGACCACAGAGCCGTCGTCCTCTGCTGACCACAGAGCCGCCGTCCTCTGCTGACCACAGAGCCGCCGTCCTCTGCTGACCACAGACACGCCATCCTCTGCTGACCACAGAGCCGCCGTCCTCTGCTGACCACAGAGCCGCCGTCCTCTGCTGACCACAGAGCCGCCGTCGTCTGCTGACCACAGAGCCGCCGCCGTCCTGCGCTGACCACTCTGCCTCCTTCCTGTGCTGACCACTCTGCCTCCTTCCTGCGCTGACCACTCTGCCTCCTTCCTGCGCTGACCACTCTGCCTCCTTCCTGCGCTGACCACAGAACCTCCTTCCTGCGCTGACCACTCTGCCTCCTTCCTGCGCTGACCACAGAGCCTCCTTCCTGCGCTGACCACAGAGCCTCCTTCCTGCGCTGACCACAGAGCTGCCGTCCTCTCCTGACCACAGAGCCGCCGTCCTCTGCTAACCACAGAGCTGCCATCCTCTGCTGACCACAGAGCCGCCGTCGTCTCCTGTCCACATAGCCGCCGTCGTCTGCTGACCACAGAGCCGCTGCCGTCCTGCGCTCACCAATCTGCCTCCTTCCTGCGCTGACCACTCTGCCTCCTTCCTGCGCTGACCACTCTGCCTCCTTCCTGCGCTGACCACTCTGCCTCCTTCCTGCGCTGATCACTCAGACTCCTTCCTGCGCTGACCACAGAGCCTTCTTCCTGCACTGACCACAGAGCCTCCTTCCTGCGCTGACCACAGAGCCGCCGTCCTCTGCTGACCACAGAGCCACCGTCCTCTGCTGACCACAGAGCCGCCGTCCTCTGCTGACCACAGACACGCCGTCCTCTGCTGACCACAGAGCCGCCGTCCACTCTGCCTCCTTCCTGTGCTGACCACTCTGCCTCCTTCCTGCGCTGACCACTCTGCCTCCTTCCTGCGCTGACCACTCTGCCTCCTTCCTGCGCTGACCACAGAACCTCCTTCCTGCGCTGACAACTCTGCCTCCTTCCTGCGCTGACCACAGAGCCTCCTTCCTGCGCTGACCACAGAGCCTCCTTCCTGCGCTGACCACAGAGCTGCCGTCCTCTCCTGACCACAGAGCCGCCGTCCTCTGCTGACCACAGAGCTGCCGTCCTCTGCTGACCACAGAGCCGCCGTCGTCTCCTGTCCACAGAGCCGCCGTCGTCTGCTGACCACAGAGCCGCCGTCCTGCGCTCACCAATCTGCCTCCTTCCTGCGCTGACCACTCTGCCTCCTTCCTGCGCTGACCACTCTGCCTCCTTCCTGCGCTGACCACTCTGACTCCTTCCTACGGTGACCACTCAGACTCCTTCCTGCGCTGACCACAGAGCCTCCTTCCTGCGCTGACCACAGAGCCTCCTTCCTGCACTGACCACAGAGCTTCCTTCCTGCGCTGACCACAGAGCCGCCGTCCTCTGCTGACCACAGAGCCACCGTCCTCTGCTGACCACAGAGCCGCCGTCCTCTGCTGACCACAGACACGCCGTCCTCTGCTGACCACAGAGCCGCCGTCCTCTGCTGACCACAGAGCCGCCGTCCTCTGCTGACCACAGAGCCGCCGTCCTCTGCTGACCACAGAGCCGCCATCCTCTGCTGACCACAGAGCCGACGTCCTCTGCTGACCACAGAGCCGCCATCGTCTGCTGACCACAGAGCCGCCTCCGTCCTGCGCTAACCACTCTGCCTCCTTCCTGCGCTGACCACTCTGCCTCCTTCCTGCGCTGACCACTCTGCCTCCTTCCTGCGCTGACCACTCTGCCTCCTTCCTGCACTGACCACTCTGCCTCCTTCCTGCGCTGACCACTCTGCCTCCTTCCTGCGCTGATCACTCTGCCTCCTTCCTGCGCTGACCACAGAGCCTCCTTCCTGTGCTGACCACAGAGCCTCCTTCCTGCGCTGACCACAGAGCTTCCTTTCTGCGCTGACCACAGAGCCTCCTTCCTACGCTGACCACTCTGCCTCCTTCCTGCGCTGACCACAGAGCTGCCGTCCTCTGCTGACCACAGAGCCGCTGTCCTCTGCTGACCACAGAGCCGCCGTCGTCTGCTGACCACAGAGCTGCCGTTGTCTGCTGACCACAGAGCTGCCGTCGTCTGCTGACCACAGAGCCGCCGTCGTGTGCTGACCACAGAGCCGCCGTCGTCTGTTGACCACAGAGCCGCCGTCGTCTGCTGACCACAGAGCCGCCGCTGTCCTGCGCTCACCACTCTGCCTCCTTCCTGTGCTGACCACTCTGCCTCCTTCCTGCGCTGACCACTCTGCCTCCTTCCTGCGCTGACCACAGAGCCTCCTTCCTGTGCTGACCACAGAGCCGCCGTCCTCTGCTGACCACAGAGCCGCCATCCTCCGCTGACCACAGAGCCGCCATCCTCTGCTGACCACAGAGCCGCCGTCCTCTGCTGACCACAGAGCCACCGTCCTCTGCTGACCACAGAGCCACCATCCTCTGCTGACCACAAAGCTGCCGTCCTCTGCTGACCACAGAGCCGCTGTCCTGCCCTGACCACCGACCCTCCGTCCTGCCCTGACCACCAACCTTCCGTCCTGCCCTGACCACCGACGCTCCATCCTGCACTGACCACTCTGCCTCCTTCCTGCGCTGACCACTCTGTCTCCTTCCTGCGCTGACCACTCTGCCTCCTTCCTGCGCTGACCACTCTGCCTCCTTCCTGCGCTGACCACTCTGCCTCCTTCCTGCGCTGTCCACTCTGCCTCCTTCCTGCGCTGACCACTCTGCCTCCTTCCTGTGCTGACCACTCTGCCTCCTTCCTGTGCTGACCACAGAGCCTCCTTCCTGCGCTGACCACAGAGCCGCCGCCGTCCTCTGCTGAACACAGAGCCACCGTCCTCTGCTGACCACAGAGCCGCCGTCCTTTGCTGACCACAGAGCCACCGTCCTCTGCTGACCACAGAGCCGCCGTCCTCTGCTGACCACAGAGCCGCCGTCGTCTGCTGACCACAGAGCCGCCGCCGCCGTCTGCTGACCACTCTGCCTCCTTCCTGCGCTGACCACTCTGCCTCCTTCCTGCGCTGACCACTCTGCCTCCTTCCTGCGCTGACCACAGAGCCTCCTTCCTGCGCTGACCACAGAGCCGCCGCCGTCCTCTGCTGAACACAGAGCCGCCATCCTCTGCTGACCACAGAGCCACCGTCCTCTGCTGACCACAGAGCCGCCGTCATCTGCTGACCACAGAGCTGCCGTCCTCTGCTGACCACAGAGCCGCCGTCCTCTGGTGACCACAGAGCCGCCATCTTTTGCTGATGACAAAGCCGCCGTCCTCTGCTGACCACAGAGCCGCCGTCCTGCCCTGATCACCGACCCTCCGTCCTGCCCTGACCACCGACCCTCCGTCCTACACTGACCACTCTGCCTCCTTCCTGTGCTGACCACTCTGCCTCCTTCCTGCGCTGACCACTCTGCCTCCTTCCTGCGCTGACCACTCTGCCTCCTTTCTGCGCTGACCACTCTGCCTCCATCCTGCGCTGACCACAGAGCCGCCATCCTCTGCTGACCACTCAATCCTGTGCTGACCACTGAGCCTCCATCCTGCACTGACCACTGAGCCTCCATCCTGCGCTGACCACTCTGCCCCCATCCTGCGCTCAACACTCTGCCTCCATCCTGCGCTCAACACTCTGCCTCCATACTGCACTGACCACTGAGCCATTGCGCAGTGCTAACCACTGAGCCAACGCACTGTGCAAACCACTGAGCCACCGCACTGTGCAAACCACTAAGCCTTCACACCGTGAAAAACACTGAGCCACCGTATACAGTGCTAACCACTGAGCCACCATACAATGCTAACCACTGAGCCACCGTATACAGTGCTAACCACTGAGCCACCGTATACAGTGCTAACCACTGAGCCACCATACAATGCTAACCACTGAGCCACCATATACAGTGCTAACCACTGAGCCACCGTATACAGTGCTACCCACTGAGCCACCTATATACACACAATTCATTTCACCGCACTCCCCTAACTATTAGTAAATAAACTATATATGGATTCTAGACTACCCGATTCTTTAGAATCGGGCCGCCATCTAGTCTAGAATAATCAAATTATATTGCTTATTTTACTGCTGAAATTGGTAAAATATTCACACATACTTTATTAATGGTAAAAACCAAAATAAGCTACCAGTTTATTTCGGCAACAAAACAATTGGTGTTTTCCCTTGCAAACTCTGGAAGCCTTAGTTATTGTAGGCGGAAGGAATGGTGCTCTATAAATAAATAAATAATAATAATAATAATAATAATGTGGTGATAAAATGGCCTTCAGCAACTGAATGTACCACATTATATGGTAATAGCATATCACTAATACAATCAGTATACCGTACATACTATTATTCTACTCCTCTTATTCAAATGTCAGCTCATTTGTTCTCACTAAAAGGTTATATTAATTATATTTTTACAGTTCAGACATAGATATCTTCTTCATAACAAAATGAGTGGCTTGGTAAATAAATTGCATTATCCTGTAAGGAACCTGAGATTTCATATCCTTATACTTCAGAGCTGTAATCATGACATACATGTGCATTTTCTCGTAGCTATTAGTAGAATTGATGCTGTGGTAGCAGGATCTAATTTATTATATCTAGACTCCATTTTGTGAATTTCAGGTATCTGTCCTCTCTAAAATGGAGGCCACTGTTTATTTTAAGCAGTAGTATACAGGCCCCCTCCTTAGTATACAGGCCCCCTTCTTAGTATTCTGGTCCTCATCAGTGATATACAGCCCCCCTCCTTAGTATCTATCCCCCAGGCTGCGGCACACATTAAAATAACAAACATTTTATACATTACCTTTCCGGTGACTCCTTTCTGGCACCGCCGCGTCCTCCGGTTTCTCTGCTTCTTCTGGCTTGTGTCGGCTTCTATTGCTGTGGCCGATGCAGCAGCAATGACGTCATCGCTGCTACGCCGGTCACATGACACCATCAAAAGCAGGAAGAAGCCGGGAGACCGGAGGACGTGGTGGTGCCAGAAAGGAGTCGCCGGAAAGGTAATGTATAAAATGTTTGTTATTTTAACAGGTGCTGTAGCCTGGGGGATAGATACTAAGGAGAGTGGTTGTATATCACTGATTGGGGCCAGTGTAGTGCAATATGCACCGCTCCCCCCGCCGCTGATGGATGGGGGGATGCAGTGCATATTTATTACACTAATGGCGGCCCCACGTGACCACCCGTGGTCACTGCGGCCCCCTCTTGCCTCCTCCAACCCCCGAACACAGTTCCCCCCACAGCAAATACTGAGTGACTCGAGTATAAGCCGAGGGGGCAGTTTTCAGCACAAAAATTGTGCTGAAAAACTTGGCTTGTACTCGAGTATATACGGTATATAACATTGAGCCAATGATGGAAAAAACACTGGACATTGAGACAAAGAGAGTGACTTCTGATACATGACATGTTTGTCTTAGATCAGCACTTATACGTATGTACTGGTCTCCATGATTTAATTAGGAGCACACATAAATATCTTATATGTCCCATGCTAAATGGCGATGACACTGTGTATGGAGGACTTCTGACTGTTGTCCAACAGATTGTCAGGGGCATAAGGATTGGAGGAGCATAAGATTAATCCAGTAGTGGCTCTCTGAGACAACACAGGAACGTACCTGTGTATGTTGACGGAGGAGAGATAGCTTTTAACTGAGTGTAAGGCAGCTTTAACACTGCATTTTGTTCCCCGTTCAGTGGTCCTGTTGGAGCTTACGTCGTAACCCCCTACAAAACAGTATTTGTACATATTCACCAAAGGGGCCATTGACTTCAATAGCGCAGGCGAAGTCACCATGTACTTTCTCATGCACCAATTTGATGAGTATACATCTTCTGGAAGTGGACACCAAGATGCAGTCTACTACCGGAGGTTCAGACATAAACCCAGATGGGATCACTGAACGGTAAACAAAACGCAGAGTTAAAGCAGCCTTATTTTGACCAACTGCTAGTAACATAACTAGAGTGCTATGTGAAAAATTTGGACAGGGGCCCCCACCAGCATGTTGGTCAGCTCTACGAGCCCCTGAAGTAATTTCCCTTGTACTGTAATAATTGTCCTTGTCATAGCCTCTTTATTTAATAATGTCTCAAATCCTGGCACTCAATGTTTAGTTATGTCCCCAATTCTGGTCCTAATTCTTTAGTTAGGTCCTCTATCCTGGAGATTTTGTCTAATTATATACCCCATCCTGGCCCCATCCTGTAATAATGTCCCCGTCCTGACTTGATTCTGTAGGAATGTCCCCCATCCTGACCCCATCCTTTAATAATGTCCTCTGACCGTGACCTTCATATCATAGTTCCCCCTTCTTGCGCTCCTTCTTATAATAATGGCACCGTCCTTATGTTCTCCTCAAACACAAAAAAACAATGATTCTTCTTTCCTCTGGGTGTTCCCGCAGCGAGCAGTGCTCTCTTCTTCCTATATAGCCGATGCAGGTGGCGGACGGTGCATGGCATATGACGTTGTGTGATGCCCATGCTGACGTCATCTGCTGACCTTTTATAGTCTAACGGTCATGATAGTTATTGTGGTGCAGAAATCTGGTGACTCGACTGATTGTACATGAAAGGATGCACATTCAACTGAAATCAGGGCTGTCATGTACATGCCCCATCCTGCATGGGCCCGGTCACTGTCTCACTCTCTGCAATCGTTACACCCCTGCCAACTGCTATCTGAGCTATTCTGCTATGTTCAGCATAACTGAGCACCAAAAATCTAATTAGTGTTTGTAGTTCCTGGATTTTACTACTCAAAATACAAATGATCAAAGTAAGCCATGTGCAGTCATTGATTCGGTAGGGGATGGCCTAAGATGAGACAAATGTCTTAAAATGGGTTCTAAGCACAAGACCACTTAAGCTATGTCCCATATTTGTGGATTATAGCTATAAATAAAATCTAGATTGACATTTAGATTAGCTTTTCCACTAAGGGACATTTTATTACCTGGCCATAACCTATATTATTAATAAAAATAGAAGGGGGGTGGTTAGCCCTTT